>JAQFXM010007333.1:0-11998 GCA_034693345.1 Entomobrya multifasciata | reverse complement strand
ACGGACAGACAGACGGACTTTTTGGTCCCGTACCCCCCATTCGTATAAAGTTTCAGTAAAAACCTGAAACTTAATAAGCAGAGGAGGATGTTAAAACTAGACATGTGAAAACATGTAAGTCTAGACTTGGTTTTCAGAATTTACCGATACAAATACTATAAATTAATTCAATGCGATATAAAAAGGTTAATACATTGATTAACAGAAGGGGTTTTCTGTAAAATATTGAATAAAGTATTAAGGTTTATTTAAAAAATCAATATTTCTGTAGGCAAGAATGAATTCATATTATTTTGTTCGATATACATAGTTGTTATTTGCTTTACTGTCTCGCCTTCAAATCGGCAGTATTTCAATATCAAAATGCTTCATAAATTACAAGCATGTGTGTATCGTATCTTAGCTGTGTAATTTCTATCATTTCTACTTCTACCTTTCTAGTCTTCGCTTTATTTGCTTAAAATATAATTAATCTCCGGTAATTAAATATTAAGTTTCATTGTAAGCGTTTTAATCAATTTAAGCTTACCTCATTGTACATTTCAGAAAAGTATTTTAATAAAGTATTCCAACACAATAAAACGTATGTCTGGATTATTGGATGAATACATAATATATCTGTTCAACTTTTGTATATTTAAGGATATTTTTCAAATACATATACATAAGTAGAAAACCTCGGAACCTGATCATTTTCAAATAGACAAAGGCTTGTGTAGGTCAACAAACTCTGATGAGCTCAAATATTTATAGTTCTTGGAGATTTTATTTTATTTTAAACTCACTCGGAAACAATTTACATAAAATATGTATATATTTACTCAGTCAAAATCTGCCGTCAACCATATCGGCTTCGCATGAAAGTAAATAGTAAAACTCAGGAAAACGGAAATGTACAGGTACACAGAAAGCTACGCTTGCTTAAGTATGAGCTTTTATTTGTTCACATTTACAAAATGATGCAATAAACATATAACACACATGGTCTACATTTTATTAATACCAAGTTCTTTCAGTAATGCCATATTTAACACAATCAACCAGCAACTGGAAATATTCACGTATGTGTGTATATAAATATACAACTGGTTGAAGAAATAGTAAATTTTCACACAATCCTATACAAAATTTTCACAGAAAAACAAAAATATATCAGTTACAAATTTCTCGTAGACACATTGGTTACCACCAATTTTCAATTTTCCCCTCACAGCCTTGACTTCCGTCAGCGATATTTGTAACAACTTAACAACTCATTGAATTGTGTAGTAGCTTTGATAACTTAAATACTTCACTTGAGAGAAGTGACTTTCGAATATTTGCTAAACGAAGAAATTCAACACATATGCATAGATTTTATCTCTTGTTTGGGAAAGCCCATTTTATTCAAATTATAGTTATCAACTTTCACCATTTCTGCCTCATGCTTTTGTACTTACCTTATTTTACTTTGAGTGTGTACATTTATTCTCTTATTTTAACATTATGAATGCAAGGAAAATGTTAAAAAGAGGAGCGGAAACTAAAAGAACAGTTTCTTTCTTCTTTCTTTTATATTTTACTTCTGTTTTTGAGAGTAAGTGAGCCATTTTTCTGCAAAATAACCAACAGTGCGGCTGTTGTCTGTTTATGCTTGTGAAATGAACATGCAACATATACATCTATATAATATGTAAATATAGTAGTGTAAACTTATGTTTTCATTATAAATTTTACGGCTAAAACGGTACATACGGAAGAGAACGTTAAAATATCCATATATGCTTAAATGTATTTCTAAAATATTGTGTGACAACGCAATCGTAAGACAATATGAAAGTACATACGCTTATGTACATATAAATACAGCGTAAATAAACCGTTATTTACTTCACATTTTGTCGTAAATACAACTAAAGCGACTTTTTCTAAGCATAAAACAGCAAGCTAACTGAACTGTAAAACTCGAAACGAAAGTTTTTTTATGGTTGGTTATACGGTTCTGGCAGTGTGCATAATAAATCCACATTACTCATCACAACAAGACAAAGAACATTTTGCTTTTTACCATTTTCCTACCATTATTACGATTTCTTTCTTATTGCAATGATTCAAATAAAAACTTGTGTAGTAATTGTGTGCACAGTGCATACACATATTGTAAGCATGTAGCACACGCTATTTATGTTACTAAATGTATGTTGACCTTATTGTTGACTCGTAATAATGGGATGTAACTATCTTGCGTAAACAAAGGGAGGAAAAGAAGAAGAAATCTGAAAATTTTATCTTCAGCAGCAGTCTACTTATAGTATTGCAAGTTTATTTATAGAAGGAGTGCAGTTTAGTGAATGCAGCGGCAGAAATAATACTTCAGATAAAATATGAAATGTATCCGAAGATAAACTAGGTCCCAGTCGTCATTCCCTTTCTCGTTGTCGTCATCATGATCGTCATCATCCGCTCTTTATTATTTGTCCTATATCATCTGGATAACAATAAGTAAATAGAAATCAACTTGTAGTGTATCAAATAAATGATAAAGCCTTAATGCTTCTCCATCCATCTTTCTTTTCCGTTTGTAATCAGAAATGGCAACGGCAACATTTTATTTTCTTTTATGTATTTTTATAATATCCTTAAAAACTTTAATTCTCAAGACCAAAACTACTACGACCTCCGCCACCGCACTCGTTTTCTCACTCACTCGTACACAAAAATTCAAGATAGAGGATAACTACATAAATAAAAGAGAGTAGTGGAAAAGATACTAAGAAGTTAAATCAAATAAAAGAAAAATTGTCAAAGTTTTTATGCTTGGGGTTTCTTATTCATATATTATCCGTGTAGTCCCATCCACCATAAAAAATAATTTTCTGGTTCTCGTAGATTTTCTCCATTATGGAATATCCGTTCTTGTACTTTTAGACCTTTAGCCTTACTATCTAATATGCTGATTTGATCCGGAGCTTTTTCGACTTATAACGCATACACACATTATTATCATTTTTTACTGGTGAGATTCACCAGTCTTAAGAAGTAGCTCGAGCTCGAGACATTTACTCCTTTTTAGACCCTTTTCTCAGAAATTTTTGTACTTAAATGGCACAAAAATGTGGCTAAGTTTGCTAAAATACGAAGATACATGTTCTGTATGTGTCCCTATCCCAAATGTATCTGTAAAGTAAGTACGTACTTGAGTATGCACACTTACTGTTGTATTATGGTATGATGGCGGTGGCAGACACGGAGTTGTATGCAAGAGAAAGTATGCATGTATAATATGCATGTACATAAAATATAAAAAAGAACTATGTTCCTCCAAAGTTGGAATTTACGACTGGCTCATTTCCCAGCGAGAAAAGAAGAGAGAAGGGGAAACTGAGCAGCTTCATAAATACACATTTTTGCATGCATTTAACTAACTCATACTCATGAAGAAGCTTCTGCTTTTGTAAAGGACCAATAGAAAATGGAGTTGAGAAGAGGTGCTTTCTTTTCTTATGATGTTCTGAACTATAATGTAGCTCGTTTAGAATCAACGAAAAATACGAATAAGCTTACAAAATGCAAAAAATGTACATTTTTTTCTAACAAAAAAAGCGCTGTATTGTATATACTACAATGCATACAAACTTGTTACATAAACCAGAATAAAAATATTTACAACAGTTGAAAGTTTTTTTCTCTTTTGGTTTTTTTCTATCTCGCGTCTTTGCATTTGCAAAAAGATTTCATTTAGATAAACTAGCTTTACATCACTTTTCTATTTCTACTTTTCTTGCGCACACACAACAAAAAAGAATTTGGAATCATTTTACCATGTTATTATTGTTTTGTATTTTTCCATACAATAATACCATCTCCACAAGACACAAAAAACTTCCAGTCAGTTTCAGTTTCCTTCCGCACTTTTTAACAGTAAAGAAGAAAAAGGAATGCAAAGTTGATGGTTTTTTGGGTATAACAAAAAACGAAATGTAATAGTTGTCTGTTATTCAGCTGACAATGGGTCTACTGGAATTGAAATCGGTGCAGCAGCAAACAATGCATCAAACCATGAATCATGACGTGCTAAAAATCTATCTCGTTGGTACATGGTACATGTATGAAAACTAGTAATGGTTATACTTTGCAAAGTCTAGTATTAGTAATCTGGATGGCTGGCAGCTGACAGCCTCCATTCACAACTGCATTTTTTCAAGTGATGATAGCTGCCTTCATTGTTATTATTGCTACGTACGAACGAACAGTATAAAGCGATGTAATGTATTAATGCAAAAGATATTATTATATAATATAATATAATGCATGTAATATATGTTATATCGATATTGATTTTTCATACTATTGGTTTTTATTATGTTTTACAGCATTCCCACTGGATCTACGCCAGCTATGTCTAGTCTGGTAAGTTGATGGAGTTTTCTTTATTTTTTCAAGTAAAAAAAAACAATGTCTCATTCACTAGTTCAACGAATAATATATTATGTTATAAAATACAATAGATATTTACGTTTATGTATGTTTCCAAAATGAATCCCAACAAGAAGCAGAAAGTGAAAGCAAGTAGTCAGTAGTCTGCTTTCACTACAGCTTGTACTACTGTTACAGTGTAGGCTCTTTATTAGAATGTCATCTCCCTGTTACCCTTCACTCTTTTTTCTCTTGCGTTCTTTTATTTCCAGTATGATTTTATGACAAATTGGTTACATTTTAGTAGGGGTCATTTGATTCGGTTGACTCGATAAACGTGAGAGAGCATTTTATGACGACAACTCTTTCTCTCTTTTTATTGCAGTAGTGGAGTGGTCATTGTTGGTACAGCGCTTTGTGTTGCCATCGGGGTTCCCATTGTACTCGAAAACAAAAGCCAACCCAGGGACGAGCCAAAGCAAGAAATGGTCCGCAAATTACTCGCCGAAGTGCCTCTCGTTGACGGGTAAAAACACAAATTTTATGACTTCATCATCAAAGAAATGGAATATCTTTGTATGCATGCCTTCATTTTGTATTATTCGTGGATATATATGTATCAGCCGCGTCTGTTCTTTCCTTTATGGTGTGGTACACAGTACACACTTTGATACGACTACTTCTCTCTTTCTGATTTAATTAATCAGAAGTAGGAAAAAGGCAATCTAGCTTTAACGATTTCATTTATCATTTCGCTTGTCTTTCTGTCTGTCTGTTTCTTGGATGCAAGGAATGTACACTTGTAATCATTCTCTCTTTTTCTCAAGGGTAATAACAGGATTCTGGGACATGTTGATCATCATGTAAGATAAGTTTAACAAGTGTCTCCCATGAAAATGCGCTAGGAGCACAATGCGTATTCTTGTATAGGCACCCTGCTGAAAGTATGTTGGTTATTTTAATAGAGAAGCAGATCGCCCATATTATGTTAGGTATATATTTGTTTTCATACCTTTTCCAGGAAGTCAGTTTATTGTCCTCTATTAAATGCGTCGGACTGACTCCCAGGGAGAAAGTGAGTTGTTATACTGTAAGTAATAAAACCACATACATATGTATTAGGAAATAATTTGTCATCAAAATAATTACACAATGAGGACGTATATTCAGTAGTCCTACTAACTTTAGTTCATCTTATATTTCGACTTTGAAATGGAGTAGTGGTGGAGCTTTCATCAAATTAGCTACAGGGCCAACTCTTTTAACAATCTGCCATGCCAGCTGTCCTTCCAACTTCAACATTCCTTTCATTTCGTCAACCATTTCTCCATTCACTTTTCACCCTCAAATAACACAATACTCTATTATTTGGAAACCGGCGGATGGAAAAGCACTTTGTGCTCCTGTTTGCATCTGTAAAGAGAAATTGGAGAAAGCGACTAAAGTTAGCAAAACTAATGAATGGCATCATAGCACACAGTTTGAGACTATTGCTCTGTTAGAAAATAACACAGGGGAGCACGCAATCAGTAAGCGAAGCATCGCTAAAAACTTTTTGAAAGCGAGTTGAAAATAAACTTGTATAGACAGCAACAGTAGTAAATTAGGTATTCATAAATTCTCAACGGGCATTCAGTCGAAAAGCATGCACTTTTTTTGTACACACATACACGTCACACATACATGCAATATGCATACACATAAGACGTCCTAGCAATAGATATATTCATGCCCGATAAAACTGTTCAGGTTACAGTTACATACGTTCCATTCGTGCTTTTTCTTTCACTCGTGTTGTTGGAGAGAGATGCGGTGAAATTTACAAAGTAAAAGAAGCTTTATTATTTCAAAACCTAGTCAACTGTGCTTTATACAAAAAGAGTAGTCAAAGTGAGTAAAAAAGTGTATACATATGAAGTGGTCGGGGCACATACACACATTGAAACTTGTCAGCAAGTCAGATCACGATCACATGCAATTACGAGAACGGAAATCCTAGTAGCACGCACTGAACCGGTATTAGACTATATAAGTTGATAAATATAAAAAACTCTCTGCCAGTATACTGAAATGTCTAAGTGTTGCAAAAGTAAAGTAAAAGATTTAGTTCTTTCGTCGCTCTTTATTTTCTCTCGATACAAAGTGGTATGTTAGAGTCATGACTGAATGGACAAAATGGAGAGAAAATGGTAAAGTCACGCTGTGAACTGCTAACCTGAACCTGAGAAAAAAGTGAATTCTGCTCGTTTTAAAAATTGGGTATATGTATACACTAAAACCAGCTACTTATAAAAAGTCCCATCATCATCGTCCAATCCACAGTCTACAAGGAAAATGTATACCATACGAGAAAGTTGTTAGGAAGTATTAAAGTAGAGAAAACAGTGAATTAGAAAGATTTGAAATTCAGGGAATATTATCAAAAGTGGCTCAACTTGGCTTTTGGTCCATTTCGTCTCGTTCTAATGGCCAGTCCATTTTTTTCTGCAATGATTGAGCACTTTATTCCTGTGGACTTTTGAACCCTGTATTTCCATGAAAAGACATTATTATCCTCCCCACTGCAGCAACAACTACATTAAATTGCCAGCAGTCACCTTTATTATAAACATAGGTGAACAAATGTGTTTTACTGTTGTTACACTACACAATGCAGTGGTTATAAGTGTTATGGGATGTGTGTGTGTGTCTCTGTGAATGTGATGAAAACTCTGTTTAGCACCACTCGAAACAATTTTTTTCTCGCTTTTTTTTCTTGCATTTTCCCTCTTTTCTCACTCTCATGATCCTTGAGCTGAGAGAGTCGCTAACAATGTAGTTTTTCTTGCTCATAGGCTATGAGAGCTAGCTTTAAATTTCCCACTGGTGCAGTTAGTTTAGTTGGGTGTTTGATGCATATCTCTCACTCGCCAGAATTATTATGTAGTTTCATTCAAGTTGAATGTGAGTATGAGATACTCTTAACGATAGTCTGGTGTAATGTAAGTCTATATTATATGAATGAGTGCATGTGGGGAGTAAAGCAGCGAGTAACCAAGCCAGGTGGCAATGGAGCGTGACACTATCGCGTCAACAGCGGAAACTTTCCAATCTCTCTTTTCACTCCTCGGAGCTTAGCTGGTGGAATGGGTACCTGCTGCTGTTGTTACTCTGTTTGTTGGTGGGTTCCTTCTTCTCTTATCCGTACCACCACGCTTGGTTATTTGCCATCATCATCGTGGTGAATGCGCTTACATTACTTTGTACTATTGCTCTTTTTTATGGTAACAGCAGCAGCAGTGGCAGATATATTCATATTGGTAAAGTGGAGAAGCAACAAACACAAAGCCTGGAGCTGAATCAATTTCACTTTATGAGTTACACTAGAAAGCTCTCACGAATACTTTGCACTTATTTTCCCACATTTGAACTATGGAAATCTCATATTTCCTCTATGAAATTCTACCAAAAAACAGCAGACACTTGCAATTTGTGGGGGCATCACATGATTTCATGCTACTCCTCTTCATCAAATTCCAGCATATTATATGTACTTATATATGAATCCACTGAAATGGCGACAATTTCATCACCACCAGTTACTTTTTTTGAAGAAGAATAAAAAATATCTTTGGAAGACTGGAACTATGCTGTTTCTTTTCAAAAGCACGGCTCTGATAACTCATTGAAAACAATGTTCAAACGAGGTATATGGTATACGAGAAGGGAATGAGTGCTGGTTGTGAACGAACACAGCAAACGATTTCTCATGGTTGATATCCAACATGTGACCAGGCAGTTTTCTTTATTGACACCAAGGCAAGAGTATCGATAACACAACGATACAAAATGGAAACCCCAACGGAAATTTACTATAATACTCGGAAATGGGCAATTCATTTTCTAGAAATCACGATGACATTGGAGACGATGAAATGAGGTTCGCGTTGAACGACGAAAGAGTTGCGGCATTAGACAGATCATGCCACCAACGACGTTTTTCATGATTATGATCATCGTAGAAAGATAGTCTTCTCTTTTTTTTACAGAAAGATACTCGCTCGATGGCTTGATCATGATTGTGATGAGGATGACGATGGCAGTGATGAAAGTAATATAACTTCTAAATAGTAATATAAACTGGAATGGAGAAAAAAAACGATGAGAAAAGCTAACTGCATCACCGCGGCCATTAAAGGGAAAAGATGAGTGGAACGTTGAGTTGAGCCACATTCACTGATGCATACGTACCGAAAAATATCTTGTTTCATTTTCTCTTGTTCCAGGTTTTTTTTGCAACAGAAGCGTATAGTGTCAGAGTGGTTTTCGTGGGTGCATTTTTGGTCCATATGTCTATAAAAACAGGAGCATTTTTGCAATTCTCAGCATATTAACGAATAGAAGCAGAAAAAAATAAAAATTGGGAGGGTAGTTGCCGGAGAGGAAACTTGAGAATAAAAAAAGTAGAAATTTTTTGCTAGGTACGCTGTTCATTTTCTTTTATTGCTCTTTACAAAACTTAATGTATACAAAAAGCAACGAATGCTTTTTTATATTATTCTTTGGAAACAGCGCGACATCTCAAATAACATGCATCTTATTTCATTCCCAATTTGACTTTCATATAAACACCATGAGAAGTAGAATGATCATCTTCGCATAAAAAGAGGATATTACCAAGCTGAAAAGGAAAGTAAATTTTGTCTTGCATGCAGTTTTAACAAACTAACAGGAATACTTTTCTCATTTATAAGTGTATTATACATAATGTTCAATTTATATTAATCAGTATAGCAAAAAAAAGAGGAAAGAAAGAGCAAAGACATGACATAACCTTACAGTCTCTTTTTTTCTTTTTTTTTATCACAGACATAACGATTTTCCGTGGAATCTGAGAAAGTTCTTACAGAATCAGCTTCGGGATCTCAATTTCGACAGCGACCTGAGAAAGGTAGGTAATCCAGTAAAAAAAGTGTACTTCAAACACTTCTTTTTTTGTATTTGTGCGTAAAGTGTGTCAGATTTCTTATTACATGTTCGCACAGAGATATAGAGAAGGCATTTACATAATGATGCATAATACGCATACCAAAGTACTTTTTATACTTTCAATATCATCGATACTCATTTCCCCTCCTTTTGCTACTTTTTTACGGGCGATAAAGGAGGCGAAGAGTAAAGCTGTAATATGATACGACTGAAACTCAGAATATTAGATTAAAGAAAAGAAAACAGTTTGAGAAAAAAGGTTTAAGATGATAACTGTATACCTACATACATTACAATTCTCTAGTGCTCGTGCATATAAAACGAAGCTTTTACTTTTAACGTCTCACCTGTCCGTTTTTTTACATTCCGATTACTAATTTTCCGCTTTTTCCGATTTCACTATTTTATCAAGTAGGATGAGGCAGTCGAGTCAAAATACTTTTCTTAGAAACATTTTCTTACTCGCTTCAAAGGCAGCTTAATTTAAAGGATTGATTTGGAACTCTTGACGTCACTTTACTCCATACGTAAAGAAAAGCGAGCAGCGAAGCTTCTATAAATTTTGCACGGAATTTTTTGTGTATAAGTTTTTCATTAGTTAGAAGAAGAATATGTTAAGGTATATATGGCCTTATACTCTAAAGAAAATGAACGTGTTGAAACTGTTGAGTGAGTTAGTAGTGAGCAGGTAGAAGTAGAATGTAATTTGTAATGTCTGTATTTTTTGCACACTTCACTTCACATACAGGCGGATCCTTTTGCTGGGAGTGTTTGGTCGCACACAGACCTTGTTCGCCTCAGGATTGGAGGCGTTGGAGCTCAGGTATCTTAATCTTACTTTTAATGACATTCTTTTGTTGATATTATGTCACCCGCTTTTCTTTACTAGATCATCTTTCGCATTTTTTCCTTCATTTACAATCCTACGCTTCTCGTTTCTTTAGTTTTTTTTGTCGTGAATACTGCTTTCACTTTTACAACAGTATTTCCATCATTACGTTACCAAGAAATATGCTAACACGTGGAATCACTTTGAAGGTTGTTTGTGTAGTCTGATCAAGTATTATTTCACGTATTAGTTGTACCTGAACAAGCAGAGAGAATTTTCTTTCTTTAGAGCTTTAACCTTTTTACTTAATTATCGTTTGTCTCTTTTAATAACGAAGGAGTTTTTGGAATGTTGTAGTTAGAATGTTCAAGTTCAGGTACCTATTTACGTGTGTCTTACAGTTAGTTTTAAAGGAATTTTTGGTGGAGAAAGTCTTTTTTGCAATGCTTATAAAACTTGCCTCTTGATTTTTTTCAGTTGTGGTCAGCCTATGTGCCTTGTTCAGCACAACATTTGGATGCTGTTCAAATCGGAGTGGAACAGATCGATGTTATCCGTAGACTTGTTGAGAAGTATCCTGCTTACATGAGCCTCGTTACGACGACGAGAGGTTAGTAAACTTCTAAAAAATCGTATAAAAATAATTTCTTGTGATTTTGTATTTTGATTTATTATCTTCTCTAAATCGACTCCAACTTTTGAAAAAGTCCCAAACTAATACAAGTCCGATTAAAATTAAGTATCAATTTCTATTTACAGTTTTGAAAAGAAAGTCAAAATTGTGTTTTTTGATGTATGCATAATTTTTTCCATTTATCAGCGTAAGTTCTCCGGCATGATGATGACTTGATGACAAATTCATAGCCAAGAATTGATCTGTGTTCAATTACGTTGTTTCTAATTAAAGTTTTACATTTAAAGGCGGCAAAATCCATCAATTTCTAATCTCTTTGATCGAATGAATTTAAAGGTATCCAGTTAGAGCAACTTATAATAATAACGATGATACACACACAGTGGATGTTGTTAATAAAGAAGTTTCAAAAATACATTTAACACAAAATTAGCCTTATTTCTTCCAACTTCAAAAAATTGTGAAAATTAAAATACTGTATAAACTGTGTCGAAGAAAATGTTGGGTCGTATCGCAACATCATCATTTTCGTCGTCTTTCAGTTATGTCATGAAAATACATCATTTTCTTCTTCACTGTTGATGCTGTTTAGTTGTTCAGGTTTGTAAGCCCTTATCTTTTTGATTTCTTTGTGGTGCTTTCTTCCTGAATATTGTACTGCATTATACTTATGCTATATTATGCGAATGTGAGAGATAAAGGTTGTCTTTATCTACACATAACATGGTTTACAGGTTAGTAGGTAAGGGGCAATAAAATATACTGGGATCGTTTTAGGCTGAATGACATCTATATCTTTGTACAGTGTATTATAGTTGTAAGTAGAGAAAGTACAGAGTTGCTTCATGGACACTTCATGTTCGTCCTTCTCACTAAAACAGTTATTAAGTTTTTTTTTCCTTAAAGGGTTAAATTTTTCTTGCCTGAACCTCTTTTGAAAAAAGTTGTATGCGTTCCGCCAACGTATTCATCATGACATGTTTGAAAGTTTTGTTTTGTATAATCTGCTTACGGCTTAAGCTACTTTGCTATTTTGCGCTTAGAGTGGTTCATTGTTGGTACTTATAGCCCTCAACAATGGCGAGCTGTTCCCGTCAAGGAGGGTTATATTAGAATTGGAGGGAGGAAAGCCTTTGTAAAATAAAAAAAATAATATGTAATTTTGGAGAAGC
>JAQFXM010007332.1:0-11998 GCA_034693345.1 Entomobrya multifasciata | reverse complement strand
AACATAATGATGCCAATAAAATATGTATGCATAAATAAAAATAAAAATGAAAATGAAAAACTTTGATACCCAATAAGATTTTTACACTGATTTTTCACAATGTAATTCACACACACACTCACCAAGTGTGAGTGATCATGATCATCAATCATCACAAATTGCATGTTTGTTTCGTGTGTTTTTTGTTTGAAAAACTAAAATTTTAATTTAAAAAACTGAGAAAAGAAAACGAAAAAGAAAGAAGAATGAAAGTGAAAGCAGTGTGGGTGTGGTTGGTTTTGGTGGCAACACCATTTATTTATGGTAAGTAGTTTTTTTTATTAAATAAATTAAATCTTGTAATGTTCATTGTAAAAATTGTTTTTATAAAAATATTTATTTTAATTGCAGGATGTCATCATAATGATGACTGTGCAACATGTACAGTTAACTGCTTTTATGTGCGCTTCAGCGACACCGCAGCATTGTGCCTGGACGAAAGTCCACATCTGGAGGACATAGTGTCCATCATCTCCCCAGGGAATGCAGATTTATGTGAGGACTTCCGCACAACCACTTCTACCCCTACCACAACCACTTCTACTCCTACCACAACTACGTCTACCCCAACAACAACTCCATCACCGAATTCTGAGGTGAACCCCCCATGGATCACCATAATCATCATCGTGATCATCGCAACAACCGGAGGAATTGCTGCTGCAATGTTTTGTATGAAGAAGAGGGAGGAAAGTGGTTTTGTACGCTTCTTCAACGAAGAATAAAAGTATTTTGTTGTTGTTTGCAATAAAATAAAAGCGTTTCCAATAAAAATGTGGAATTTTTTCAAGTGTTATTTATGAAATTTTTGATCAACTTCATCTATTCAAGCTACATAAAGGTTTACCACAACAAATCCGGACAAATTTTGCATCTCATTTGTTGAAAGTTTATTCGTGTCAAAGCAAAAGCATACATAGAAACTACATTTTTTGAAGTACAAAACCCATATAAATTTACAATTGATTAAAAATCTTTTACCGACTTTTATGGAGTGTATTAAAATTTAAAATTTTAAAGAATTTCCTAGCATTTAAAAAAAGCTGTTTTAAAAATCATCCCGACAAATCAATGTGACATGTATAATTAGTCAAAGTTTACATTTAATAGCCTGATAGAAATGCTCAGCAACTTGCCACAAACGAAAAGGGTGTGTGAAAACTTCTGTTACTGTATCGGGAGTCAATTCTCTCAAAATCCATGTTTTCACGAGGTTCATGCTAAACATGGTTAAAAACTACATAGTTTAATGTACCAAATTCGCATTAACTCGTGTGGCCTCAATTTGTAAAATTCAGTTATTAGAATCATTTAGAAAGTCATATTAGATATTTCATATTTCATCTTTCCAAAATATCTGAAGTTACCGTTTTTAATTGTCACTGAAACTTAAACGGATTTTCACGATTTTTGTTTCGGATTTTTTGATTTAACTTCAAGCTGTCACAATGCCTACTATTAATATTTGTATAGACTAGAAAGATAGTGATCTTGTAGAACATTATTAGTTAAACTAGGAACATAAATCTATATTTATGTTATTTATTTATTTGATACAAGAGCATGCTTTAAAAATTCATTAAAAATACTTGTTGACACACAAGGCACACTCCCACTGAGACCTACCTCCAGATATTTTTTCATATGATGGAATGGAATATTTTGTTAACAGGAATAAAACATATTTGCAGCTACCTCTTACTCATCTGTGTGCTCCGATGCTGACGGCATGAAAAATTTCCACCAATATAATTTCTATAGAGTAAATTGTTGTGTATCTAAAGATACCTTGCGTCACTCCCAGAACCTCAGCAATTAATTAGAAATTGTGTTCGAAAAAAATAACAGAAGGTTTCACATACCATTTATTTGGATTATTTTTATTGGTATATATATATATATCAAACTTGAATTTTTCCAATTGTTCTTTCCGAGTTTGGTTTTTGTGCAAATTGTTTGGTCACCTTCGAAATGTCATTATAAAGAGCACAAAACATGATAGGAATGAATTTTCAAACTGCTCAGCAATATGGAATCTATTTAAGTGTAAAATTATTTTGGCATAAGATGTCGGCACTGCGGAATAATAGTGGAATAAATGCAGCCTTATAAAATTGAATCAAGAAATTTCTATGCTGGAATTCGCTGTGTATGAATGCCCACATGTCTTCACAATTGCAGAGCCCATGAGGAAGTTAAACTTATTGACGTAACTTCCAGGCACATGAAATTATGAAGAATTCAAATATGCACACCATTCTAGCATAATGCTTTTCACAAAATACGTAGATGAGCTAAATTTTGTCCGGATTGGTTGTGGTAAACCTTTATGATGAAAAACTAGAAATCGCTTACAAATGACTTGTGTGACCTCATTTATTCCTGTCTAAAATGTGTACGTAATATGCTGGAAAAATTATATCAATTTTAACACACGAATTCTCGAAGCCCAGTTGCGGCATATTTATCAATAGCTGTGTAAAAGTGCCATCTAAACACTGCAACTTTAAGTTATCTCTGCATATACAACATCAATTGCATATGCAACATAGTTGGCCAAAAAATAAAACAACAATAGATAATAATCTTATGACATCAAATACATTGAGCAACACACGACAAATCACTACTGGAAAGATGTGGAAAGAAAATAAGCATTATATATACATGTTTCGTTCAAAATGTTGTGTGTGATGCAGAGTGGTATGATTCGTGTGGATATGATGAAAGCTAATGTTTTGGTCTGTTCAACATTAAACAACAAGTACAACATTGCCGTTTAATTTACTAAAATAAACTATTATCATTATTATCAATAATGAAATTAAACGTGACTTCAAAATTCAGAAATTTGTGATTTTTTGAGTTAACTTTAAGACGTTATAATCAAACTTGGAAAGAACTTTTCAACAAGCTCAAATCCAACATTTCCATACTATAAATATTGTATTTTGAAATATATATATATATATACATGGCATGAAACGACGAAGATCGCAATTTCACATAATATTGGACGTTCCTTAATTAACGCTGAACGGCTTCAAAAGATTGTCTTAATGCACAGATGAGGAAAACTGTATCTATATCGTCTCATGTCTTATGTTGTATCTTATGTGGGTGTGCGAGTGAAAAATTGTGTCTGTCTATCGGAAACCGCATATTCCACACGACTCAACCGATTTGTATGAAACAGATAGATGCATTTATACATTTTAAATTGGACTAATTGAATCCCAAAAAGAATTTTCCGAAAATAATTCAGATTAAAATGATAAGATAAGCAGTACCAGAAGGTTTATTAGAAGCCCCTTTCCGGATTGAAAGATTTACCACCAAGATAAATGATCACTTGTCGCAGCTATTCACTGATGGAAGCAAATGAAAGCACGTTCCGTGTAGATAAAATTTGGGTACTAAAGATCGAATTACATTTTGAAAATGTGATAGTACCAAACTACATTTAAATAACTTTAAAGCTATGATTTGGGAAATGAGTTAAGCATCGGACTTCTATCATGCGTACGCAAATAATGTTTTACAAATACATGGCATATAACTTTCAAAATGTGACGAAATCGCGGATGCACCATACGATTAAACATACTTATACATATAACATATAATAAAATTCTTCTATATTCACACGCACACATACTCCAATGTGTTATCGTGGATCATGGTCATGATCATGATGCTAATTCTTATTAGGAATTTTTTCAAACTTTAATAACACAATGAATTTTGCAATTGCAACACTCCACATGGGTTGTAGAAAAAAAAACTGGAAAAGGGTTGATGTTGTAAAGTGTTTAACTTTTACGTAAATGGTAGCCAAGTCTAAAATCCTAACGCTAAATGCACACTTCAATATTACTAGCATGTTAGCACATTACATTAATCAGTTTACGCTAATGTTAAGACAATGAAAGTAAGTTTATAAGAAACGGTACACATTTTTCCATCATCTATTTTTAAGCAAACGACTGGAAAACAATTGTGACCCCTGTTCACGTGACGTAAATTTAACTGTACCAGTGATGCATTTTAGAGCTCGGCTACAATAAGAACATAAAAATATTCTGCAACTGTAAATTTATTTTCGTTTCAAAAAATAATTAAATGCTGTATCAATGAAATCCATTATGCATTTCAAATGAATTAGGAATTTTTGAAACAGTTTATCTCACAAGAAATAAAATCGTAACAAAAATTGAGCTTTCACGAAGTAGGACCTGAAACTTTCATGATGCTAACTGAAACACTTATTTTGTATGTTCACAAAAATGTCAGTCGCAATGATAGGGATATCATAGCCCAAAAGACATTGTGTCATATGTTGTGAATCATAATGCTCTAATGTCAGTATATTTAGAGAACTTGTTTTGGAAATGGAAGCTGAATGCGCTTTACAGAATCACATTCGCCTATTGATTTGAAACTAAAATGATAATTCCGAAGAAGTAACGTCTGCTTGATGTAAAGTGCATTGCAGTAATAAACCTGGATACAGATCATAGAATATAATTATTCGATTTCTGGTAATAATATTCATTTCACATGTAAAGTAAATATGAAAATTGATTTCATCATTGATTGTAAGTTTTTCATTGTAAAAAGAAACATGCATGAAAATATTCTCTGCTATGTAAAGTTCACGAATCATGCCAACGAAGAAATTTTATAAATGTGTCACGATAATATAGCCACTACATTTTTTAGGTATACAATTCCGTAATAGTATGTATGTACGTGTGTATCGGTAAATTATTTTATATCAATGATCATAAATATCGTAGTTCCTCAATGATCGTTGCATTTGCATGTGAAATTTCTGTTGAATTTTGAACAGAATTTTATGGGGTATTATGACGTCTCATCCGAGAATACCTAAGATCCACAGAATGCTATCAAAACAATTGACTTCAAACACGCTGTGAGAAACATAAATTAATATTATCACTAAGTCTGAAAGAAAGAAAAGAATTTACAACAGAAATGCCACAGCCAAGAGCAGCTGCCGTGAGCTGTGCACTTATCCAATTGTGTAAGATTAAAGAATTACGTTATCTGGAAGAGTAAAAATAATAATATGTATTGTTTTTTCCGATAAAAGAACTTCTCAGAACAAAATATGCATAAAAATGTTGACGGTGATAAAATGAACAACAAAGATAACATTCCATTTCAACGACCACAACCTTTATAGTCGTATAGTAAACATATGAGGAATTGAAGATTATGATTCGTCATAATATCTTTACTATAGCAGTTAAAATACAGCTAACACATATTCCAGGCAGCTGGATTTTTGAAACACCTACACACACACACATCACGAATTTAAAATGTTTGTTCCATTAATTCATATACCTTTTTAATGGACAATAGTTGCATACAGATACAAATCCATATCCAAATCCATGTCACATATCCAAAAGAAAAATATGATAACATGCGTAAAAAGATAAATGTGGAAGAAAATATGATGCTGATACATTTTTTATACATTTCGAGACTTAAGTTGGTCAGTCACACTCACCATGTAGTCAGCGTGTACACATGATGCTTTACTACGAGTGATTCAAATTATCTGAGACACGAAATTTTGAAGTGGAATCGAATAACAACATAATCATTTACAAAAAAATTTGTCGTGACGGTCTATGTTTTTGTCTAGTTGTTCCCAAATATGATGCTATTGAAAAAATCCATATCGATTGGGTAGGGACATTTATAACAAATATATATGAGCCTCTGCCTCTGATGTAGCTAAACAAGAAAATAATATGTGATAGCTCGAGTATTCGAGAAAAAACCTCACGTCAACGATCCATTCGTCATGTAAATTTAAGATAATGAATTTTTTGCTGATGTTATGCTATAAACAATTAAGTAGGAAACGATTGCGAACGACAACTAAAAAATATATAGTTTAAAAAATGATCATTTAAAAATTAAGTCGCATCGAAGTTAATACGTCGCAGCAAAACTAGAACTGCAAAAAATAAGTCAAAGAACATAGTGTTGTTTTAAAAGTTATCTTGTGAGAAACATAATGAATCAGCTAATTTTGATCGAATAGAACACGTCATATAACATGGATGTGATAATGGTGATAAATATGACTGATAAAGGACAATGTAACTGCTTTATACATACATAATAATACTTTATTTCATGTAAGGCTTAGCTGTACTACAGAAAAGTTACAGTAGTAGAGGTAATTGCATGTTGACATTCTAAAACTAAGAGAATGTGACGCACAAAAATACGAATATTCCACGGCAACTTTAAAAGAGAGAATTGATGCGTATGTGATATATGTGCTATTGAGGGTACGGTTTACATACCGGGCGACCAAACCAAATATCTCCTCCCCCGATGTGCTTCATGTAATGAATAAAATGATGTGAAAGAAGCACTTCTGACGTAGGGAAGCATATTTTAATAAAGAAACTCGTGTACGATATCAGCATATCAGCAATCAATGTTCCTATACATGTTATTTAAATACAAATATAAATATCAGAATGCTATTAGGATATTGAAAAAGCACTCTGAAATTTATCAGGATGCTTTGAATATGTTTCAGAACACCCTGAAATTTATCAGAACACCCTGAAATTTATCAGAACACTCTGAAACTGATCAAAACACTCTGAAATTTATCAGAGCAACCTGAAACTGTTTCAGGTTAACTTGAAATTTTTCACGACCACCGTATTTTTAATTACCAGAACCACTTGACATTGTTTCACAGCAGCAAAAGTTTTGCTGTAATGAGATTAATTAATATGATTACAAGGCAGTTGACTAATTTTGTGATGGTCGCATAAGCGATTCTGATAAAATTTAAAATTACAGTACGTTTTGAAATATATATTTATACTCATATTTTCATGTTTCGTAGGCAACATTTTTGTTTAAAAACGACGTCATGACTTTAGATTTTTGCCAAAATTATTGTGTTGCCATCAACATCAATAGCAAAGGTGATGAAATTCATAATTTATTTTTCAAGGAATAATGTATTCAATTCGTGTACTTCGAGATATGCATAATGACACCGTCAAAAAGAAATGTCTTGACTCGAAAACAAGATGCCGAAAAAAAAATTTGTTGTGGCTAAAAAGTTTAAATGGTTTTCACAGCGGTTGAAATGCAACCTTCAGTTGCCGGGGAAAAGCTTTGATTCGTTTATTTATAAATGTATGCATCTTATGTAGCTCTTTCATTTTTCAAATTATTTTTGAAATTAGTTAACCAACTAACTTTTACTAGAAAAAAATTATTGGACGGGATTAAGTCAATTAAAATTAATCGTTTTTTTATTTCTTAAACTAATACTTGACATAACTAGAAATTTAAAAATCTTTAAATTGATTTTTTTTTCAAATATAAAAGGTCGCCCGTTTGTATACGCCAACCACATGGTTCACCTTACTCACATTATGAGACAGTGTATGCGTTATTATTTTCATGCATTTTCCCATTCACGCCATAACAGCAAGTGCCGTTTGAGTTTATGCCGTAAAAAGTGAAATAGTTTTCGGTCAGATTTTTTAGTTTTCTTCAAAACATATACATGTTATTAAATCATCATTTCCCATTTAATTTATCTTAAACAAAAATCTTTTGCCGTTGTCGGTATTAGTTTATAATTACTTAAAATCATACGCTCATTCTTACGGAAAAGGACTAAAATATTTCTTCAAACTAAAATATTGTACATTTATCGTGCATTTTGGATTAACACTACTTTTTAAAATGTGGCAGTTTCTTGTTACGTTTGTTTTACTTATGATAATGTTCTCTGACGCAAACATCTGCAGAACCTTCAGATCTTGTCGGAATTGTGTCCAGTCAAATTGTATTTACTACATTAATTCAGGCGGCAATTTTTGTGGTCTGGCAGGTGAGACACGGAAATTCACACTTAAAATACGTAGAGTTGGGACTTGCGTTTCGTTTGCCGTTGGTGAGTGACATACACTTTTTTTATTACACAAGTGTATCAATGTTATCTTTTAGTTTAATTTACTGAATTGACGGATCGTTCATATGAAGATTGACTTTATTTGCAGACCCCCTCATGATTCCAACTGAACGGTCACCACTTACTACAACAATGCAGCCATACAGTCTGGCATGGGCTGAGAAACCTGCTGGTAAATATTTCTTTTCCTGCACAGAAAAACAAATATGCATCTACATTTCATTGTAAAAAGCTTTGTTGTTTTTTTTTCACTCAAAGATGAAGTTGGCTTTCCGAATTCCAGCACTACTGACGGTTTACCTTTGTCGGTGAATGACACGCTTCTCCATAATGACACTTCACCTTTGCTTACTACAAAGCTACAATTGAATGGTACGATGCACACGCTTTACGATCGAAACCAGACAGATGGATTGCACCCTGTGGCTGAGCAAAGTAATAAACAAAGTACCTTTAATATGCACCGTTTGAGAATAGTTTGTGTAAAAGATTTAAAACAGCATTCTTTTACTTTTCAGCGTTTCAAGCTAAAATATCGGCTCTCATCTGTACGCAGTACATGGCCGTGTTTCACATTCTTCATCCAAAGCGTTCATTCATAAAGGAACAAGATCGGTGTGTCAGAAAAATGAATAAATAAAATTTTGTTTGGACCGATCAGCCCCCCTCCCGACTTCGTATAAATATTTAATTCATTCACTACTGCTTTGAAACGTAGTACGTTTTTAGTAACATGATGATATGAATATGAAGAAAAAAACGTTTTTTCGTTTAATTTTGATAGAATATTTCTACAATACCACTTTGTAAGCTTAATAAGAGTAACAACACGGTATGTGTATTTTTAAGCTTTTTATGTTGAGTTATTGGTTCTACATATATATATGATTCATTTAGACCTGTGAATATATCATGTCTAACCTATTTTGAATTGTGTTCATGATTATGCCAGGCGCACATATTGCCTTATATGCTTCCAATAAAATACCTTGTAAATTGTGTTTTCGTGTCTCAGTTTCAAATTGAACTTCAGCCAGTTATTTTCATTTTCAATTTTTTGTTGCATCCAGAGGCATCCGTTTATTTCTTGCTACCATGAGTCAAAGTAAGCACTCTTTTAAAGTCACAGGGGCGATGGCTCCTATTCTTTCGGTGACCAAACCACGGAAGAGTTATTGTAGTGGATTTTCATTTCCACTTTTCAGTGGCTTTCCTCAAGAAGGTGTCCACTTTTCTACAAGTTCGGGACAAGTTTCAACGTTACCCTGCCTCCATGATTCATGTATGGAGGGTAGTGAGTACTTTTACTTCCTGTTAAAGTGTCTTACATATGGTTACTTTTCGGTTGACCAGTTAAAGGTCTTGTATCCCTCCCTTCCTGAGACGACTGCTGATCATCCGACACTGAACACATGTAGTGGCTTCAAGCTTCAGCCCATGGGAGGTTCTAATGGACGATATGAGCAAGATATTCACTGGAACTCGGACGGTGTCCCGTTTACCATCATGTGTGACCACACGAATTGCCAACCCCTTGACAAGCATCGCTATGCTGTTTTGAGGGCATTTACATTGACTTGGCTTCCGGAGGATATTGACATAAATGGTACGATTATTATGCATAACATAATTTAAATATTTCCCTAATATACAAATGGGGTGCGGGTTTCCTATTGTGTAATTTTTTAGTAATCTTATTATTATTATACTTAATTTAATTATTGTAGCACTAATGGACTTATTGGCCAACTATGGATGGGTTTCTACTATTAATCGTTACCTCAAAACTGGTCGCAGCCTTAACTTGTTTTGGAGTTATCCGTCAGTCTGGCCTGTGAACAATGCCATGCTACGAAGTGAGTTTCTTTGGGATCCAGAATCACTAACAAAAATCTCTAGTGGTGACATTTTTGAGGATGTCACCTTAGAGGATGACATGTTAGCGTTGGAGGCTCAGATCAACAGCCAGAATTTTGGAGTGCATGGTAACTTGCCCGGAGAAATTATTTCGACTACTTCCCAATCGAGCAATGGCAAGCGAGGCTTCCCATCTCCATCCAAGGTTGGCACACTGCCATTTAAAAAGAGGGAGATCGCGTCAGGGATACAGAAAACAACTCCTCACACAACTGGAATAAGTACTGCGGCTGTATCTGGAAATGTTACCGCTTCCACTTCATCACATGCAACAATTTCTACTCCCGCTGCTCCTACATCTCATGCCCTGGTTCGCCCCCCACATTCACGATTTTCATTTAAAACTAAAAGTTCCAGCACAATCACTTCCCAAAATCAAAAAACTCAGTTGCCACAATACCCCCCACGTTCACTCCAAAATTTGAACACAACCAATTCGGAGGGATTTCAGGCGTCTATGATGGCTCAAGAAGTTGACAACTTTCCACAGAGTGCGACACAAAGCGATCGGGAGGCATTTGTCGCACCGGACAGATCTTTTCAGGGAATGAAAGGAGTGCGTGTCTGCAAACCTTATCGTTCCAATCGTGAGCTAAAAAATTTTACTGTTTGGCTCTACGCTCCTAAAGATACCATTCCAGTGATTGAGGGACTTGCTCGCTGTTACATGGAGTATGACCATCCATCGCAAACTCTTCGGGAATGCTTGGAGGGAATTCTTTCTTCTCTTCCTCATTAAGTGCGAATATATTTTCGCCGTGCCAAGATGTTGTGTTTTGTATGCATGTATGTGTTTGTTTTAATTTACATTTTCCTGTTTTATCTTTTATGGATTATTCTTTTCATTTATGTGTGCGTGTGTGTGTGTGTGTGTTTTAATTTACATTTCGTTGTATTATCTTTTCTTGTATGTTTTTTTTGGAACTTGGTCAATAAACACATTTCCTTGTGCATGTAGGACAAAAAAAAGTGTCTTATGCATGTCTTAAAAAGTTTATGCATGACAATTATCAAGTTTTGCATACATACATTTTTGCAGTTTTTTTTTTTGCAACCTACTATAGGATTCCGGATTGATTATTCGATGATATGCCATTCATATTTTGCTGAAACATTTTTCGCACACATGTTATCATATTTTTCTTCTCACACCATGTTTATTAGTAAAATATTTGTAGTCTGAGATCATTACTGCATTTTTGTATACATGATAAAACGTCACATTTCAATTCATCAGATTATCATCATAATTCATACACATTCTGTAGAATTCATACAATAGACCGGCAAGTACATTTTTTAGAAAGTCATACCTGCTTTGGTTTTCATTATGAGATGAGATTAAATGATATCACAACGGTTCACCATCACTCCAACGTTAATATATTTCAAATGAAGTTCTGCAAGATGGAGTATCATCGTTTACTTACACATCAAGATCAATTGTAATGACACTGTCATCACAATGTTTTCGAGTTAATTGCCTTTGTTAAATAGAAAGTGTAAGCATTGTACACTTGAACATAAAACACATGCGTATGAATTCATGCATAACGCTTTCACTGCGACAAATGATATGATCATGATGAAGTTTTAGTCGTTACCTAAATTAACTGCTACAAGCATCTGCTCAGCTTTTCTCCTGTTCCATTTTCTATTTATCAATTCAATCTTTTGTATCCTTATTAAGTACAGATTTAGGAAAACATCAACTGAAGTGGATAGAAAAATTATCAAATGTAGTGATTAGTACAATAAAAATATTTAGAACATGGTACACAGTAGTACACTCAGACAGACGATCATCCTGAACAAATTATCACTACTTTTGAAAAATCTTTCTTGTTGTTCGATTCAATACATATCTAGAATTAATACAATTAAATTTGATCATAGTTCAATTATTTTTGCCAACGACGTATCGATTTAGAGATGAGTGAAAATATCACCCATGTACATGCATATAGAAGAGGGTATGTACAATCGCATGAAGAGTATATCAGCACATCACTCGATTTACATGTTTTATTTTTGTCATTTTTA
>JAQFXM010007331.1:0-11998 GCA_034693345.1 Entomobrya multifasciata | reverse complement strand
ACGTTTTAAAACTTATATTCAATGTTAGGTCACTACATTCATTGGTGTCTTTGTTTTATAAAAAAACGTTTCATGTTTCATTTGGATTATTAGAAATTTTGTTTGATATTTACAGTGTTTAAAAGTTGTGTGTTTATGTATAAATGTTTGAAGAACCAGCTAAAGCATACCTGATATAATGTGTAGTTTACTTGGGTTGGTAGGTTGAGAAGTCGGGAGCAAAGGGCTGCAATCTGTAATTTGTACAGAGCTTTTTCAAAGATTCTTTTTATATACTGGTGTACGGTATTACAGAATGGACATTTTTTCTTATACATTCATATCGGAAAAGAATTTGTACACTATACACATGAATTCCATTAACGTGCATCGAATTAGGTCGACATTTCTCACTGGATGAAAACTGGAGCTAAAGCTCGGATGCTTTTCGTCAATAATTCTCAGTTGAGGAAAACGTTAGAGCTAAAAAATAGATTTGTGTTAGGATTGAATATGTTGCAGGGCTGTCACAATACTTATGAAACACTTAACCTACGACTGAACACGCGAAGTCGGTAATGGTTTTTTGTTGATAAGTATAACATTTTCATGTTTATACTTTGCGTAACTCTAAAATAATTCCGTGTATAAAGCATACTTCTTTTGAACTTTATTATACTAATGTTGCGGGAAACTTATATATGCATTTAAGTCATACATTTTGTGTTTACGTATAATGCCGAAGGAAAAAATCAATGATAAGTACATGTTTTTGATACCAGGAACTTCTTGCAACAGAAGCTTGATAAACTATTGGTTAACGTGGCTTTGTTACAACAAATATATTGAATTTATAATTGAAAAGTTATTTAACAAAGTATTCTGCATACACTTAATATCGGGCAATTAGCAATATCCATGTCTATCTATTTATTGTCATGGTTTGACAAGTATGATATGTTTCATTTTAATTTTAAATTCATTTGCCAAAAATATTTGTGCTGTTTCTAACCATGCTTGCTTGATACCATAATAAGTATCGCGTAAAAGATGTGGAATTTGAGACACGAAAAAAATAAGCTGAATGTTCTAGCAAATATTGTTGAGTGTAGAAAATACACAAGAAATCGACAAAATCGGTGTTAGCTTCAGACTAATATCCACCAAATGCATCGAATTTGGTTGAAGTTAACGCCATTTGTGCGAATTTCTTGCGTATTTTTTACAATGAACTTTGTATGCTAGAGTACTGAGCTTATGTTTCGATATGTTTTCGTGCCTCGTAAACCACAACTTGTACAAGATATTTATCACGGTATCAAACACGCATGTTTTAATTTTCATATTTGATGTGATTTTAATTAATCTTGACACCTGATAATGTAAATGATATTTCCATTCCAACAGTTTAATTTCGATACTTGACAATGATAAATACTTTTATATTATGATGGTTCAATGTTTTTATAAGTTCGTCCGTCATTTCCGTTGGCATTGTTTCTCAAATCAAAAAATAATTCTTTACACCTCCTAAACTAAATAATAATACTTTATTGACTTAATGCATATTTATATTAACAAATAACAAATTACTTATTAGCAATAAAAACTCAATTAGTGTTAACATTCAGAAATGAAGAATTTGCCATAACACGAAAAGGAAAAATCACCTGTGTATACTTTATCTAATTCTTTTATTAATGACCAAACTTTGTTATCATAAATATACTTTCTCTTTCTAACAAGGTATAGTCTTTTGGTGCCGCTCCGAGTCCAGCATGCCACTATGTGGAAAAAATTCGTAATTAAGTGCAAATTAAATATCCGTGTTAATTTTTCTGTAAAACGAACATTTGACTTACATGTAGTTATTCTGCATCTAGCCCTATGTCATCACAATAGTACTCTGCATGTTAGCTATTTTATTATACATGATATGTTATTAAAAATGCTACCTGTCAAGTGATTGATCAGAGTTAAATAGATCATTTTACTGAAAATATTGTTCAATTTTACTCCAAAAAGTTAAAATTTCGTTTTTATTTTGACCCCAGATAAGTCTGATGACCATTTGATTAGAATGGATATCATAAAGAAGTATATCTCAAACTGCTTTTATGTTTAGTTGGTGAAATATTTATTAAATAACGCATATTTTACTAACACTTTGTCTAAAAATGCCTCTTCTTGATTCAAAGTATACGTATTTAACTAGGAATTATGTCTAGTAGCCTGCAAGCAATTATATATGGAGCACAGGGCTAAACGCAGCTAATTGGTGACCATGTAAAATGTTCGTTTTACAGAAAAATGAATACGGATATTTAATTTGCACTTAATTAAGAATATTTTCCACCTAGTGGCATGCTGGACTCGGAGCGGCACCAAAAGACTATACCTTGTAAGTGGCACTTATCAGTCATTCCAAAAATTATAAGGTTACAATTATATTTGTTGGATTGATACAATTTTCCTAAATATTTTCCTAATAATACACATAAATTTCTTATTACTAGTTTTATAAATATTTGTACTACTATAAAGTTATATTACACGAATAAGCATACGAAATAATTGTGTTTTGAAAGGAAAAATAGGGAGTGTAAATTAGATGTAATGTAATTTTATGTGGGCTAGTCCAAACATCAAAATGTATGTACTATTTTTGATAAAAATTGAAATTACTTTAAAACAATTAACTTAACTTTTCGTTTACTGAACTTTCATTGACTTCTCCTGCAAGTAGTGTCGAATTTTTGAACAATTGAAAGTACTACAATTATCTGGACAACACATATACCTTAATGGTGCATTGCCAAAGTCATCCTCTAAGCTTGCCGAAATGTGCCCTTTCTTGATTAAATATTTGATACCAAATAATGAATGTTTTCTTGCCGCCAGATGTAACAAAGATGCGTTATCTGATTCGTTTCTCCAATAAACGTTGCCCCCAAGATTTTTTATTTGATCTGCGAAGCTAAATAACAATGAGGGATGCCAATCGTAACCTATTTTTGTGTTTAAAAGTAAGCCTTGTAATGCAAGAGTCAATAAGGAAGGTTTTTTAAACAAGTTGGCCTTGTCATTCCACAAAATATTCTTATCATATTCACATAATCCTCCTAAACATATGTCCAAAGCTAAATGAAGTGGAGTGATTCCGGAGTTATTTTCTTTGTCTATCTTTGCCCCATTTTGAATAAGAAGGGAAATGATTTTATGCTGGTTACTTGGCTCTTGCTCAAGTTTAATTTCAAATGGATTTGTGAGGAGAATTTTGTTTGAGTTCAAGGGAAGTGTATCGCTAACTATGTTGCGAGGTTCCATAAACTTTTTGAAAACAGACAGCCCCGGTTTAGGACTTAAATCAATATCTGTCAAATTTTCATTTTGACCTTGTTCTTGTAATTTAAGCCGTTTGTCTTCAAGTCTAAAACACATATGCAAAGGTGTATTTCCATCGGAATCTTCTGCTGTGGCGTTTTCTGGCTTTAAGGAAAGAAATAACTTTATAGCAGGATAGTTTAAATACGCAGCTGCTACGTGAATTATGGTTTCATTGAACGACTTTGGTTCAAATGTAGCGCCTTTGGCTAACAGTTTTCGTAGCAAATGTTCGTCTCGATGACCTGCAACTGCTTTGAATAAAGTGGTACTTCCTCGAAAGTCCGTAACATTGAACGTTATACCTAATTCACTAAAAATGTCTAGAGTTTCATCCAAAACGTTTATATAACTAACTGCTATGTCAACAGCTCTCCAATCTAAACAATGTTTTTGTTTAAGATACTTTTTTAAATTTATTGGAGGCTCTAAGTTTTTGAGTTGAACTAAGGCAAAATGATACCTTTCGGCGGTTATATTAGCTTCGTAGTGGCTATTACCTAACAAATGAAGAATATTTTCGCCATGTCTGTTTACAATAATATCGTCATGAATGGGAACCAGTCTCCCAGCTAATTTTCTTTTAAGTTGAATAAAATGTAGAACTAGGTCAAGGTGGATTTGTTGAAGTATGATATCAGCATTGCTGGTATCTAAAATAACCTTTTGTAGGTCATTGTCAGATGCAAACAAACTGAGTATTTCTTTTTTTCTATCAACAACGGGAACGCTATCTAAAATGCTGTCAAGTAGTAGAAAATGCAACAAAAACATAAAAGAATAGTTATTTTGTTTGATTAATTGTAAAAAACCTTCCTTACGAAGTAAATGCACAAGACCTAAGTAATTTCCTGCTTCCATGGCTGCATGGATCACTGTCAACTGTTGGCCTGGATGGTTATTTGAAACAAAACTCAGCCTAATATGTTTAAAAACGTATTCGTTTAAAGGTGTATTAGACCAACGTTTGTTCATTTCACAAATACTTTGAATCAAATTGGGAGATGAAAATTTGACTGACAGATACATATATCAAATCATGGAAAGTGTTGTGAGGGTATATGCTAATAAACTCCCATTTCGACCTCGAATCAGGCAGAATCTTATCTAAGATATGAGTAAGTGGTATTGCTATATTACAAAAATTAGCCACAGTGGCAGCAAATAGACACCGCCAAATTTTATTTGCGAGGCTGTAGGCATCATCGCTATAAAACTTACAAAGAACGTCAGTGATAGTGCTTGGATTTAAATTTAAACCCATTGAGTTTAGGAAATAGCAAATGTTAAAGTTTTCAAATCTGAATGAGTTTAATCGATAGTCTTCAATGATAATATTTGAAAGCTGGATTTGTTCGGGAAATAATTCAACAGAAAGGGATTTCCTTAGAAGTACAATATATATTTCCATTTTATACATAAAGTCTAAGTTTTCAACCAGATTTTCAACGTTAGTAAAGTCAATGTTGTTTAAAAATTCGAGTATATACTTTATTCCTTCAGCAACGAAATAGTCTGCAAAAGTTGAGTGGGTAAATCTAAGGGGAGATTCTACACTTTCTGCCTCTAATATTCCATATCTAAGTAGCTCACTGTCATCAACCATACTATCGTTCGTGAAAATACCACTTACCGAAATTTCTGGAAAATGTGCTTGCATTGCTTTTTCTACATGGTGAAGGCGTAATACTTTCTGCATGTTGAAGTCCATACCAAAATCCCGAAATTGGTTTTCGACGTATTCATCGTACAAAAGAAATATAGTGTACTTATTTAGTCTTCGCTTTAAGTTTCCTGAGTCCTTTTGTAAGCAGAATTCCTGTGCTTCTTTCTTGTAAATGTTGGCGAGAAGTTGGCAAAGAAGAGGTGAGCCACCAATGTCATCACCGGCGCTTGAATTGGATGAAACTTTTGTTTTTAATGTATGCAAACACATTTTAGCAACTTGATACATTTCGTTAAAAGAAATCCACGTGTTTTCGGTCCAAATACTAGTTAACAAAGTCGCTTGATCATCTTGATTGAGAGGTTGTAAATTGTAACCCAACACACCTAAAGAATATTCTATGTGCTGTAATAAATGAGGTCGTGTTGTTGTCCAAATTCTTGTGTTATTTGAAAGCTTCTGAAACACTGAAAGAGCAAGCTGTGCCAAAGGGAAGTATTCTGGCCTTAATTCGTCAAGTCCGTCAAAGAAAAGTTCAAGTTTGACAATAGCAGGAGACAACGTATTTAAAATATCTGCTTGAGAACTGAAGATTGCCATTAAAAGCTTGTTACCAAGTTCATGTTTTGAGCTACATTGTACAAAGGAAGTAATGATGTCCTCTTCCGTGAAATAATTAAATTGGTTGTTTGGATTGTGTGTCGAAAATTGATGATGATGTCCAATATACGTTAAAATCCTCCTTATGAAAACATCAAATGAAACGTAAAGTACCAGTTGTATTGCATTCTTAGGTAATGTTTTCTCGATAAGTTTTTGAGCACATCTGGACAGAAGCCACGATTTTCCCATACCAGGAGAGTCTGATATACAAATTGGGATTGAAGAGTTGTCCGTATTTTGGTAAAGATCAAATTCGGGAAACTGTAGTTGTACTGAATGAATGTAACTCTGTAAGGAATCAATAGACCCAATTGATCGTAACCAGCGTAACTCAATAATGTTCCCTTTTCCAGCGTTGTCTCGAATGCATTGTAACAGATGAATAGGTCTTTCATAAGATTTTTCACAAAGCTTTTCGAAATCTGACCATTGTTCCAACAAAATTGCTGCCTTTGAAATAAAGCGTTGTTTTATTTGGTTACCAGATGTATCACAGTCGCCATCACCATGTCGTTCTACAAAAGACATTAACTCATACAACTTCAAACCATCACATTGGAATACGAAAATATCATCGTGTGTGGAATGTTTGGTGACATTTAAAACTCGTCTAGAAATTCTATTTCGGTATATGAGCGTTCTAGGAACGTAGTGTTTAGGAATACTTGGTATGTTTCCATTTACAAGTTCAGGTTTTCTGTTGTAATATAGCTCAATCAAAAAATAATCATCCATGCTGTTTAAAAAGTTAATTCGTATTTCCCCTGTGAGCTTTGTTATCATATCACAAACTCTTTCAAGCGTCAAAAGTCTACCTTGAAAACCTACTTCATTTCTAAGCAGCAGATCCTGTCCATATTTTGAAAAATCCCTCCAATATATACCGCCATCAACTTTTTTCCACCCATGAGGAAGTTTCGTGATTCTGTACAGCTTTTTGGGTATGATCAAAACATTGTGGTTATTAACTTTTCCAAAAAATCCCTTTAAATCCAGTTTTAGCACCTCCTCTACCAAGGTATCTGTAGATGTAAGGGAACTTGTATCAACAAATTCTATGTTCCGGTTTGTAGAAGCGTCTTTAATGCGTTGAATTGCTATTGGAGGGTCAAACGCTTCAAGGACAATGTTTTTAGCCTCATTTTTAGGATCGTGCAACCATTCGAGCCCTCGTGGTAAACGGCAAAATTGCGGAATTTCTTTCTTCTGATCTTGAACACACTTTGCTTCAGGTTGAAGACCGATTTTTAAAATTTCTACAGCTCCACTTTGCTTCTCTTTTTCTAAAGCTGAAACGAATTTCTCGAAACTGTTGCTGCGTTGTTCAATAATATCTAGAAGTTTGGCTACTTTGTCTGAAGGTTTTTTGCGACACATCTAAAGTCCAGGAAACAAGATTGCATTATCAATTAACCTTAGTGCTTTTTTTAAATGTTCGTAAGTCTTACAATATCTTCAGTGTCACTAGTAGAAAATATTCCATCCTGTTCTAATATTGTTAAAAGCATTGTGGAACATTGAATTAGCTTAATCAGTTCCACCCTGTTTTCTTGTATAAGTTTTCGTTGATGGTTTTCCATAATGAAGTTTACAGCAATTATATTTTATAATAATGTTCTCTGGAGAGCGTTGGCAAGAAAATGAGAAATGGGAAATAAATCAAGTCATTTATATTCCTGTATTTCATTAAAGGGCAAACTTGTTCAGACATGTGAACTTCAAAAAAGGTGGTTAACCTGACTGTGGTGAATCATAACATTACAATTTGTTGTAATATGAGATAGATAAGATAGCTTTGTATTGCCATTCATCAATCAAATTCTTACATGCAAAATTCCCGACTTATTCAATTTTATCTTACATTATATGTGTGTTATTGTTTAAAAAGTTTATCGGTTTGATATCAAATAAAACTTAAACATGTAGTTGAAAAATCAGAATAAGTTCAGCTCCGTTAAAACGTAAATTTTTCAAATATGACAAAGTATATTATTACCATGAAACGTCTTCGAAAACATTTAAACTTTACAGTAAGGAGAATGAAGAACAGTTTATTAAATACGCAAGATACGAATGTTGTTGCCAATACATTTGTCGATTTAACTAAGAGTATTATTTTTTCAAAGCATGAAACAGCATTTTGTAACATTTGAAATTAAATTTGATTATGTGATGTTTTGCTTAAACGATTTATAAGAGTTATAGGATGTTTTCAAATATTTTGTTGTTAGATAATGCAGTATTAAATAAATGAATACCATAAACTAGAAGCATAAAATTTGAGCTTATTTAAACAAACTATTGTCCAATCAAATGAGACAATTAGATGGACTTTTGTAGGTTCGTGCGAGTGATCTTTGAATGTTTCAATTCTGATACTTAATAACAACTTGATTGATTTGATAAGTAATTGACATGGTTTAGGTTGTGTACTAAATGGTTTTATTTTACGCAAAAAAAATCAATTACTATTTGATCATAATGGCAGGAAATAATACTTCAAATTATAATTAAAGTAAATACTTCGGTGAACAACCTTTAGAGGTATTTGTTGACTTGATTTCTTTGTTTCATTGGGAAACATAATATTGCAAAATATTTCATAGACGAAGGTATCAAATGAAAATTTACTTACATAATGTTCAATCTGTGCATGACCTTTTCTCTTTCTCTATGACTTTGAAACAACATATTTGCCACAAAAAAAGAAAAAATGTAAAATGAAACAATTTCAATTGTTTTCTCAAGACTAAAGAAAATGCATATAATTATAAAGGTAAATTTCTGAATAAGCTTATCATTCCGAAACGCTTGTCACCATTTATATCAGTCACTTGATGCCAATAATGACTCATTTTGAAATGCAAATTTCAGATAAACTTGATGTTTTAAGTTTAATCGTTTCATCTACCTCTACCTTTTTGCGCTACTGGAACGTTCAAGTAGGTGTTTGAGTAATATTAAACTATGCAACCAATTTACGCCCACCCAATTTTGTAATGACATGATATGCGTAGCGTAGAGATGTGCTCATTGATAGCATTACAGTTGCAGTTACGTATATGCATCTGGAAAATGATCCAGAGCTAATAACGTTTTTGCTACATTTCGTTTTGCTTTACTTCCCGTAAATGATTAAATATTCATTAAATATTCAAAGTTTATCAATCATGTTACCGTTTTATGATCCTCTGTTTTAACAGGAGCATTATTGTTGTATATATGGCTGTAATTTTCACGATTAAACTCAAACTTCTTAGGATTCAATAATAATTACAGAGGCAGACAGATAGCTGTGCAGTGTAAATTGTGCAGATTTCTTTTAAAAATATATTCGCTGGTGAATAAAGAAAATTAAACTGTATTAGTTATTGTCGAGTATGACATGCTGATTGCAAAGGTGTTCTTAAATTACAGAAAGACTGATCAGTTATTGTTTTATCAGTTACTTGACTATTTTGACATTTTTTTGGTATTTTTTATGTACATAGAAGTGTAGAAATACATTAACAGGATAGGATCATATGACTTATCCTGATCCATGTAAAAAGTGTAAACAATGGGTGGTGAAGGCTCCCCTGAAGATGACAATAACTTGTCAAAATCTGACATGTTGATTGTCAATGAACTACTAACTTCTGCATTAAATGCGATTGACACTGGTAAATTAACCACTGACATTGTGCCTAGCTTTGTTCTTTTTTATGACGACCTTGAAGTTAAATCTGCCCATGAATCCTTGTCATCACACATCAGTCATTTTGAGTTAAAAGTCAAATTGTCCTCTCGATCAAGAAAGATTGACAAAGAGGAAGCCAAATCAACTGACATTAAAAATATTGTTGACGCGCTACGAGCCATTGACTGGCAGGATCACAAGTTTCCTTTCGTGGTGTCTAACATCTCACGAATCTGTCATGTGTACGGTGCATTACGTGACGAGATACAAATGAGAAGTGAAATGCATCGAATTAATCAACGCTTATCATCACTTGAGAAACTACTACAAAGCATTCCGACTATCACTAGTCGAATTGATACCGCTATAACTGCAATTAAACCAACACCACCACCGACACCAACCTTCTCTCTTCCACTGTCGCTTCAAGGGCATCAGAAAATGAGTTACAAGGATAAGGTGGTTGTGACTACTAATAAAGCTTCTCCGCAAGTACAACGACAAGTAGAAAATGATGATGACGCCATGGCCACGCCTCCATCGCCGTCGTGGCGAACAGTTGTGCCCAGAAGACAACAAAAGCCTAAGAAGCAGCCAGTGGTTGGAGTTGATGATAACTCTGGATTGCTCTCTTCCGATGTTAGACCGTACAAAATTTTTGCAACTCGCTTTCATCCTGACACTAAATCTGAAGACATGACGAATTTTCTTCAAAATAGTAAAGGTTGGAGAATTATTTCAATTGACAAACTGAAAACTAAATTTGACTCGTATTCATCTTGGAAAATAGTTATGAATAAATCTGGACTTGAAAAATCTGAGATTTTAAAACCTGAAAACTGGCCGAAAGGAGTGCTCGTTCGACCTTTTCTTGTAAGACGATTGACAACGCAAGTTGGGAGTATTCCCAATATTCAGGCCCCCCAAACCTCAACATGAAAATTTTATCATGGAATTGTCACGGGTTTAAGTCGAACGGTAACTGGTTGCTCCCTCAAATCAATCAATATGACATTGTACTCCTACAAGAAACGTGGCTTCATAATTTTGAAGAAAATGAACTAAAAATATTCACAGAATTTAACTTTTTTTCACCAAAGCGCAATGCCGCCAGGTCGTCTCTCTCTTCGGGGTCGTCCATATGGAGGAATTGCTATTCTATACAAAAAGTCGCTGGAAAACCACATTAAAATTAATTTATTCAATGACCAGAGACTACTTGGTGCTACTCTATCAACCGCAACCAGCAGCGTCTTGATACTTAATGTTTATTTTCCCGTATGCAATCATTATAATGAGGATTTAGTAACACAATATATCTCAAAAATACAGTCGTTGACTGAAATTCATGATGGACCAACGATATTTGGTGGTGACTTCAATATCTCGACCTCCCAGCTCAAATTCATAGAATTACAGCGAGTTTTGAGTGATTCAGATCTTGTGTTGATAGACACAAAGTTGCTTGATTCAAGCACATTTTTGAGCAAAGGTCAAGGTCATACAAGTTGGCCTGACCATTTTATCATTTCGAACTCACTTCAGGTGTTGCATTGTTCTGTATTGTCTGATGCCAATCCTAGCGATCACTTTCCCATTATCTTACATCTCAATTTGACAGCAACAGTCTGCAGTAGTAAAAGTGACAACAACGGTAAAGCAAAGTTCGCATGGAAAAAGATGCCAGAGAACTACAAGTCAATTTTTGTGAACATTGTGCAACCCCAATTAATGGCATTAAGTGAAAACAAACTATGTGCAAATAATACATGTTTTTCTAGTGATCACAAAAAAGACATCGTGCAATTTTATGATAGACTTGTGAACATTTTAACATCAGCGCAACAACTAGTGCAAGATCTATATGAACGCACTTTTAAAAATAAATCATCCAAGTTTGTTCCAGGCTGGAATAGTCATGTAAAGTGTTACTACGATATGTACAGAAAGGCTTACATCCAATGGATCCAAAGTGATCGAATGTGTCATATTTTATTTGAAAATATGAAAAAATCACGCTCAGTTTTTAAAAGAGAGCTAAAACAATGTAGAAAAAATCGTGAGCGCGTATTAAATGACAAGTTAATAAAAGAATACAATGGCAAGGATTTTGTAAAATTTTGGAGAACAGTCAAGTCTCTCGACTCCAATCAAAGTTCAACTACAGATGTACTTGAAGGGGAGACAACTCCCTCAGGAATATGTGAACTGTGGGCTTCTCACCACTCCCAACTCTTCAACTCTAATACAGACGAATGCAATAAAGAATTTGTGTTGAATTTTATCCAGGCGGATAATAGCAGTGCAAGTTCCAAATCAATTACTTTTACAGATATCGAAGAGGCAATACGATCACTGAAATCTGGAAAGGCAATTGGGTCAAATGGAATTGACACAGACTCCTTAAAAATCTGTTCAGGCCCAGTGTCTGCTTGCTTGGAAATATTATTTTCCAGCTGTCTGTGTCACTCATTTTTACCAATAAAGCTGATGGAGGTGCAAATTGTACCCATTATTAAAAAGCCAAGCTTAGATAAAACTATAATGGGAAACTACAGACCAATAGCTATTGCAAGTATTGTTTCAAAAGTGCTTGAAAAAGTAATTTTAAAATTGTGTGAACCGTT
>JAQFXM010007330.1:0-11998 GCA_034693345.1 Entomobrya multifasciata | reverse complement strand
TAAAATTTAAATTTTCCCGCCAATTTCCAGTAACGCAGTATTTCAAATTTTTAATCTGACGTCAAATTCGGATTCTACGTGTCCAAAACCCTCTTGGATATGATTTATGGTAAAAAATCTAAAATTTAAATTTTCCCGCCAATTTCCAGTAACACAGTATTTTAAATTTTTAATCTGACGTCAAATTCGGATTCTACGTGTCCAAAACCCCCTTAAATATAATTTTTGTATCAAAAATGTATCTGTCCAAGTTGGAAGCCAGCATGTTGAAATGTGTTGTTTCTTAACAGGTGAGATGCTCATACAGATCAGAATTCTACTTCGTTATGTTTCTAGATAACCGCATTCACACAACTTTCACCTTTCTTCTCATACTGTAAGTCTTATTTATTCTAAAAGGACACGGCTGCACTCTAGTGTGAACAAAAATCATCATTACTATTTGCCAGTAAAAGCAGGAATATCCTCTTTTGTAGTTTGGAATCACACGCTAGATGACAAAACGAACATTTAAAATTCTAGTGAACAACCCAAAACTTAACACTACTCATTGGAATTAAGACATTCTCTTTTTAGAACAGAATAGAACCAAGTAAACAAAACTGGTTTGTTTGTGTTCTGAGGTCTTTTTCAATGAAATTATTTCCCAACGTGATACTACTAAAACTAAAACATTTCCCAACTAAAACTCGCTCATTTTGAGTTATTAATTAAAACGGAAAAACTATATTTACAATACAAAGACCGAATTTGTTTTATATGATTTTGTTTACAAATTGTATTTTGAATAAAATTGGCGTTTGATGTCAGCTTTGCAGCAAAATTACTGTACATAGTCGTTTTTTTCAGGTTGCGCTAAATTAATTAGGGTTAACATGTGAAATAATTTTAAAATAGTGCAATTTATAGAGTAAATAGAGTCAGTTTTAATTTAATCAATTGCAAATGACATTGGAAAAGTTTAATTCTAACTACATCTGTACTAAAGTCGCCTACATTCTAAAGAGTTGTAAAATAGATGCAAACTTTTTGGACGTGAATAAAGTTTGAACTAAATGTGTATAGACACGACACAAGAGATATTAGGTCACGTTGAATGGTGTAGGTTTGACTTGACTGACTGAGCTGCATGAATTGGTGAGTATTTTGCAATCTGGGGTAATACGATTATTTCGTTTCACCAACTTTTCTCATTTGCATATATACAATCTTTGCTTTCAAACTTTAAAGCTTGTTCATGTTCGCATTTTTAGCGTATTTTACGGTTCGGTAATTCCGTTGGGGTAACTGCAAAAACTACAAATAGCCATGTTGTCGAACAGAACAAAGAATATAAAGTACAAATTAACAAGTTTGTGTAAAAAAGAGAAGGTACGTTTATGCAGGGAAAATAAAGACGAGATTATGCCAAGAATTAAAAATAATTAACACGTAGCAAAACTTTTGATCTTAAATATTTTTTATTGTTCAATTCCATCAAAGTAAATTTACGTAACATCGAAATTAAAACTGATTTTTAATTCAAATCACGAGTCGATGACAAATAAGGCACAGTTTGTAATGGTGTTCATTTATTTGACATTTTGTTTCACAGTATTCCACAATTTATCCTGAATGAGCATTTCACATTTCGCATGCGTTCTTCTTGTTTCAAACATTTTTATTTCAACTGGCAGCTTTAGCCAATGTGATTAAAATCAAGGCGATTTCATGGAATATATACATACAGACAAGTTCCGCGAGATAAAAATAAAACTTTCTTTTTGAAATGGTAATGTAGCGAGTGTAGGTGGTTATGGAAGTCATTGAAACTTTGGAGTTTTCCCTGTAGAGAATCAGTGATAGGAAAAGGGTTAAGTGAGATTGTTGAAAGATGCCGCAGCAATAGCAGCCGCCACTGATGTGTCAAGTATCATTTTCCGATGAGCTGTTACAAGCTATCAAAGGTACTTGGAAGTTTTGGCGATGAAGTTTCTTAAATTGTTCCTTCTCACGGGTAGTTTCTGGCTGCTCACACAGATACGACGCGTAGATTAGCTCTGTAATCAAATCAGACAAGAAAAATAGATGATAAAATGAAAACCCGAATTTGAAAATACACAGAATTCAGAAAAATGTATCCAGGTTCTAAAATTCAGTCAATTTTCTTTCTATTTATAGTATCAAATTATACGTTACATACATTTATTTGTAAAAATACATTCAATATTATAACCATTCGATTTCTATCGAACGACTTACCCTGTTCATTAAAAATTGGTGATGCTTGGACGGAATTAAATATACTCTGGATCTGTACAAAGTCACACTGAACTTTTTGCCAAGAAGTAATTTCGGTAACAAGCTTGGCAAGTTGTCGACACTTCTCGAAATCGATATGCCCATTGGGTAGTCTACGTTTGGGGATGAACACAAATAAGTAATCAAAAATAAGAAAATTACGCACATGTCACAAAACATTACAGAGTTGATTAGTTGTGTATTGTAACAGAAATTTCTCCTTGTCGTAAGTAAATCAAATGTACATACATATGCTTTATCGATTCTACTACAAACTACACCTAACAAACTACCTTCTAAGAAAAGTTCTAACATCATAACAGTAACTTCTGTAGGGAATTGAAATGGAGATGTCTAGCCAGAATAAATATTCTCTATAGTATCATATCATATATATTCATACGCAAATGTATAGAGAAAAACTTACCTGGAAGGGTGAACAGCGTCAAGATTGTATATATCCTTCATCAGAAGAGAAAAGTATGGTACAAGTATCCTGTAAGTTTGACTGTCACCAACCGTACGATGTTGGCTGTCTGATGCCGTACCTGTGCAACGCCATACAGCGGCCTGTGTTTGTTTTTGTGTGAGAGAGCGCCGGTTGGGGAAAAAGTTAATGATAAATTGAATGACAAGTTAGAGCAAACCGATTCGCGTCAATTTTCATCAACAAAAACTTATTGTCTCACATAAACAAAATGAGAAAGGTAATATATAACAATAGCACAGCAGAGATGGAAAAATAGAAAGATGAAAGAGAAAACTTTTTTTGACTATAGAGACAAGGAAGAATGTAACAAAAAACTTTGCTTTTACTTTACCTTATATAATTTTCTGTATGGAGCATAATTCTGTTGAGGATCGACTGCTTTCTCCACTTCTGCCAGTTCTGTGTAAAGGGGCTTGCTCCACTAGATAATAAGCACGTGCAGAGAAAATGAGGTAGATCGCTTTACTTTTCATATAAATTCATCATTTCATTCATGACTCATGTCTATTACATTACAGTATAACAAATATATATTGTCTGTTCGACCAATGTTTCTTTATCTTATAACATTTTCAACAAGAAGAGGAAAGAGCGAAAATTAATTTTGTGTTACTGGTTGACTGTCTTGTAGCTTATGTGAAGAGGTTTTACGTTTAACCAAATTAAAACATTGTAACAAAGCTGCCGTCAGAATATTAATGAGGCATTCTGAAAAATTAGTTACGTCAATCAGAACAGAAGAGAACACAAAATCGTAGCTCGTTCGCTCCCAGCAGTTTTTTTACATGTAATAAATTTTCTATTAAATTGTTACCGTCTTTTTGAGCCGTGCAACAGGAAGAATGCTGAGACCAGCAAGTATTGCCATGAGGGAATTAAAGTTGCGAATGTTCAGACATTCCTTTGCTACTTGTACCCAATACTCGCAGACTCTACAGCGGGATTTCTTTTTGGACATCTGCAAAAAGAAAATGTATTGAAAGTGCCAACATTGAAGAAGAGAAAGAAGAATTATTTAATATTTCATGAATTAGATGAAAAGTAGGAAAACACAAGAATTGCATATAGATTTATGTATAGAGAAACGTATAGTGACTCTCCAAGCTCTCAATCTTGCAGGTCTTTTTTATAAAAAAAATCTGTTGTGGTCTCCTTTTATTGAAGGATTCGCCACAGTAAACCCAGCCAAAAAAAGCAATTCATTGTATCCATTCAAGTAGGCAACATTAGTTTTAATTTCAGCCACACTCGTTTGGACTACGTGAATGGGATCTTTTATTCATTTAAGTTAAGAGAGAGGTATATTTTGGTTGTAACTGGTGTTGTCCACAAAAAGCCTATTTCCTCTTGCTATACAATACTCCGTTGACAAATGTAAAGAAAATGACCAACACACACACAATGTCTGATTCCCATATAATTTATCATGTTATACAATGTGTACTACAATCATACAATGTAACAGAAAATAGGCTCGACATACCTTACATATTTCCGAAGCTACATAGTAGGTAAGTCTTTGAAACCATCTTACATACGCCTCCAGGTTTTTGGTTTTGCGATTGACACAGTCACAGTGTCTCACACCAGTCTTGAGATCTTCTTTGCCAAGGGTCTACAAACATCACAACAACAAAAAGTATAATGCACACAAACGTAAAAAAAAAGAATAGTAAGAAAAAATACACCGTAATATTCTAGCGAAATTGGTTCCAACTCTTGAACATTCCAAAGGATGTCCATTCTTTTTTGCATTATTTTCTCTTTTCTGTTCTCTGACTCAAGGCATGTAAGTAACATTCATCATTCATGAATCACGTTTTCAGTTCACTATTTTCTTTCAGAACAAGCTATTGAAAGGGAAGCTGGAACAAAGTCAGAAAAGAAACATCACCAACAATCGTTACAGTAGTAGTGAAATATTTGTCGGTAATGCGACACCACAATGGGACTACCGTGCTGAGGTACCCATGTGACGCTCAGTGTCCTAATGTCTCACATCTAGACCAAAATCTCCACAAAACAACATCAACATCAATGCTAGAGTTAGTTCGGTGTACACACTAGTAAATGAAAGTGGATAGAAAAAAAATCCTCTAATATGAATGCAAGTTATATATCAGAAGAATTGTAGGAGGTAACAACGGAAAGTGGTCAGGAGTTTTCTTTTTTTTTCTCATTGCCTTGAGTTTTGCTGTTTTCCAACTCTCATAATATGTATTACTAAAAACTTTATGTTACGGTCACAAACATCTATTTTTTCTTCTTTTTATTGGTGAAAAAGAGAAACTTGGGAAGCCAAGAAAAATTGGAGTAAAGGATACTTTCACAGATGTTCGTTGTTCCTTCCTAAACCCCTCCAGTTTAACTGCTTGTGTCTGTCTCGCGCATTTATGATGATATTTTCCGAATGAAAGTATCAAGAGGTAGTTTTTCTTTTTTGGAAGGGCTTAATATTATATGATTGTATGAACATACATGTCCACGTAATAATACATATGTCATCAATATAATATTTATACGTGTCCTATACACATATGCCACTACCTGAACAAATTCCTCTGGGCCAATGAAGGAAAAGCGTTGTAATTCGACAAGCGTCAGTTGCTCCGCCATCGTTGCCGGATCCGGACAAATTGTCACCACAGAAGGCTACAATAATAAAAAAACAAAAGAGAAAAAGGCAATTAAACTTTGTCCAGCCATTTCACATTTTCTTGTGCTTCACCAAGAAGCTTTTGCTAAATTGTTCCTTGTGTACTATTTTGTTTATTGCTTTGCTCATGCATGAAATCGATGTAATCAAAGTTGGAATGTGAAGAAAATGCAACATATTTATTTTAACACAAATTGTACTTCATTACTCAAAACTGTTGAGAAAGGATAAGAACTGTAAAAGAGAAAATTGGTATTTTCTTTCCCTTTTTGATCTTCTGGAACTGGAAGAAAGGTGCATATTTGAATACTTAAAATAAACATGTTGCAAGTAAATTGCGATCGTGTAAAATCGTTTCTTTTGCTTGAATTTCTCAGATTCATCCAAGTTGTTTTGCAGTGGAAAGCTTGAAAAATGATGCAAATCTCGTTAGGCTGTTTTATTGGTACACGGCGGAAGGAAGAGAAATAGGGAAAAACAAATAAAAGGTAAAAAGGAAGATTTATCTTGCGTTAACTGAAGGAAGGCAAACAGCAGAAACTGAGCACCAGTGTATTTGCATGATTAGTCGACATTAAAAATACATAATTTCCATTTGGGTAGCTAGTACCCTAAAGGTAGTGAAATGCAATGTAAACTAACTAATATGCAACAAAATCCATGTATACTTTAATAATCCCGTATCATGTACACTCCCTTGCTTTCTTGTTTCATTCACGGATATCCGCATGGCTAGACAATAGACACCCACCCCTGAAGCATATATACAGACATTAAACTAGAGAGCATTTTACCGATCCGGTCTCTAAATCTCTAGCTTGTTTGTTTACATTTAGCAAGCTCCGCTAGCAGAATACATAATTAACAATGAGTCAGTAGTACTCCAACGTAATCACCAGGTACCCCGCATCTCTCACGCCTTGCTTTCTTTTTTCCTTCCTATATTTCCCCTTCTCCCCCTACACAAATCCATTAACAATTAATGTTGATGTGGTACCCAACCGCGCGAAGAAGTATCCATCACACGGCATCCAACATACAAGAAGGAGGAAAAGGTGTCTGTTATGTGTGTGCATGTGTCTTTGAGCAAGTAAATACCTACCACCAACCAATGATCCGGTTTGAGAGAGAAGGTTCTTACTTTCACCAGTTTATGGCAAGAAAGAAAGAGAAAAAAACTTGTGTTGCCGGAGAAGCTGTAAGATTTACGTGAGTCAATCGTTCCGTGCAAGAAAAGAGGCAAAAAAACTTACTAGAAGGCAGAGAGACGTCTCTCTATCGTTTCTTCCTCTTGCATGCGTGATTTCCTTACAACTCATTTAATATTCTCCTTATGTCGATATCTCTGCGTGTGCATATGTACTACTTCTTACACATTTTAAGGTTTTTACTATCCTTCAATAGTGTTCCGTTTTTTACTCTCTTCCTTGTGTTCTAGCAGGAGGGAGGATTCAGCAGCAGATTTTCTTTGTGAGAGTGGAAGGAGAGAGAAAGGGAAAAGAGGAATGTTGAAAGAAAGAAAGGATGACGGAATAAATAGTATAAAATCTATCTTAAAAGTTATCGTACTTTTCCTTTAGTTTTACTCTTGTTCATCTTGGTGCACAAGAAAGGAATGTAAACTAGTCTTGGAAAAAGGGAACAACTTTAAGAGAAAATGAGACCAAGCTCTCCCTCCTCCTATTATACACGTTCCAAATGTACTTGTATAAGATTCATAAATTTTGTTCTCTTCTCCAAAAAGTGAAAGACCTAAAAGGGAATCCTCTCCTTACACATTTCTGGTTATTACAGATTCATCAGTATTCACAGCTACGTGCCAAAGATTTTCTTCTCGCATTCTTTTCAAAGGAGGTGTATAATTTTACTTAATTCAAATTCCCTTTCCCTTTCACCTCTTTCCTTTTTTCTGTGTTATTACTACTATGACCGTACTATTGGCAAAATATAAATGTTGTCCTCTTATGAAAGAAGCTGTATGATTTTCTTGTTCTTTTCTTGTAATTTTTAACTTGTTCATTCATTCATGAAGACAATCTCTTTCTTGCGTTCTTTTAATGCATGCACATGATGCTCCATGTCTTCCGCACGCACCTTTCCCATTGTTATTTCCTAATAGCATTTTGTTCTTTATGCAGCTCGTCCCTTTTTATATGTATGCTTGGAATGTTCTCTAATTTGCTCCATCCATTATTATTTAACACACAGTTAGGATATTAATACTTGTCTTGTATCAAACCAATGTAACTTCATGTATGAATAGAGAATTTAATCAAGTTGGAAACATCCCTGAAAAAAGTTTTAAGGGATAGTAAAGAGAATCCAGTAAATTCAAACGCAATTTCATTGCATGCAAAAACTTTTTCTTATTTTGAATTCTCTCTCTCATACAGTTAAATTCACCAATGTAAAGTATTCCATTGGAACAAACTTTTTATCAGCTTTGTGCTAGTGTCTCTAACAAAAAAAGTCGCCTTTTTCCTCAATAAACTTGAAAAATTGACTTTATGACTTGATCCCAGGATGCTAGGAAAATAATTCCCAGAGAGGTTATATATATCATGAATATTATATAGGTATTTATATATCTACTTTAAGTATTAAGGCATCACTGGGCTTACTCAAGACATTTCCAACTCATTGTCAGTAAATACTTCAATGTGGGCGGTTGTGTGGTGGGTATTTTTATTGTCAGTGGTAAACTCCGTGGTCTACCGAGATGCTTTCACATTTTTTCCTTATTTGGCTTCCTAGCTTATATGACAAAAAACAAGGAAATGGTACATACTAGCCTACAGTTTTAAACATAATGGTAATTCTAATAAAAGTCCCCAGAAATGTAGCTCTAAACAGTTTCGACATAATTTTTTCCTATAAATAATATACCGTAAGTCTTTGTCATCCACAAAATACATGACCTTGTGACTTTTAGACCGTAAAATGAAGAAAGTCCAAGGGAAACTTGGAAAAAACACAACAAAAATCATGCATGCAAGTCTAAATTGTATAGAGATGTGGTCTAATATAAATACGTACAACAGTAATCAGGTGCAATTTATTAATTCACAACGTAAAGACTTTCGCCATTACATACACAACTTTCTAGATAACCACGTAGACAACCTTCAAAGTGTGTTGTTACAAAGTTACCCCACTTGAGGTCCAGTATTTTAACATTATGACTAAGAAGTAGCAGTTGAAACCGCCCAAAGTGCAGGCAGTGAAAACTTTATATGGGACGAATGCAGGTCAAAATACCTATACAGCTTGAGCACTAGGTTTTTTTTCATGTGGCTTCCACTCAAATTTGTAGGGGTTTTCTCAACACGTGTTGTAAGTGAAAGTAGGAAAGCAAGTTATGGGTGTCACTAATTGGATCTTGTTTTCAGCTAAATATATATTTCAATTCGTCATGCTTTGTAACCCACAAAAGTGTGCACTATCATTGTGTTAATGATGATGATAGTTTTTTCATCTTTTATATCAGTTGCACATACATATATTCCAACACCCAATTCTCCCAACGTGACTGAGTCGACATACTAAGCAATCAAAAGTAACTACATGTAGTTTGTCAAAGATAAAACCGACGAGGATGGGATGAAACTCAAAAATAGTGTTATTGGTAGGCGTGTGCAAGTGCAATAATAATAGTAAAAATGATGAGATGTACTTACAGCTGCGATAGGCTCTCCAATGGTCGCCTCAGTCGTTATACGATGGAGGAACTCCTCGTACTTTTCTAGCGCTGCAAGTCGTGATAGTAAGGCTGCAAGGAGTTGCGAAACCTGCTCTCGCACCTGTACTCGTTATATCATCAAAATAAATAGAAAAAGTTATAGCATTTTTTATAGCATTATTCCGTTGTCAAAACACACATGCAAATTTTTTGAATATACATAATCTTAATAAATATAGAATGGTAAATGAAACACGTGGAGATAATTTCTTTCAAGCATAAATTTTTGTAAATTTCATTCAAATTTTCATCTGTTCTCATCATATTACTTAAATCTTAAACTAAACGAACTTCATTCAAAATAAAATACAAAATACACACTATGCTTTATAAAATGGAATTAAAGTGATGTAGTTAATGCGGTAAGCAAAGAAAATAGTAAACAAACTTGTGAAGGACTCAAAAGAAGTAATATTTAGCAGGAAAGCACGTACTGGCAAGTTGTTGCAAGAAGCATTAACAGGAACGTTGCATTCTTCTTCCCCATTTTCGCTTTCGCAACATTTGTGTAAGATTCTCAGCGTATGCTTTTGAAATTATTAAAGGGCAAAGTTAATAGGATTGCGTAGCGTGAAGGATATTTTAATTTTAACCCGACGACGGAGATATTAGCACAAGTACAAAAGCATATGTTGGATGTTCCCATTACGGAAGTATGTTACATTTTTTTATTGTTATAAGCTTCTTATCAGAAAGAAAACGAAATGCGGGGTTGTAAGCTTTAAAAACAGAAGCAGGTTATCAAATATTTTTATTCCATACTTATACGGAAAAGAACACAATACACTTACCTCCTCGTCTGTTGCTACACATTTGTGTGCCAGAATGCGAACATGTGCCATCATCCGATCATCACGAAAGTCGAACGGATATAGCTCTGTCCATGGACGGACTAAGTTCACCAGTAGTGGGATCACATTTAATGGTAGGTCGATATCGTCCTGACAAAAAAGTTAAACGATAAAATTATTATTATTTTTGTCTACTTGCTGCGCTAGCGTTAAACACGTATTTTCACACATAATTTTTGCAAAACTTTTTTCTAAACATGTAGAAAAATATTGCAAGGGAATCCTCCCTAATTCGGTTGGTTGGTGGTTTTTTGCAGAGAACTTGATATGTTCTTGCTTGTTTTGTTTTATGTGTCACCTAAAAAATAATATTCGCAATGCTATATTTATGAGCTTAAAAATTAAAATAAAGTATTGATATAGTATTGCGGATTAATGCAGTAGTGTAAGCGTTCCGGAAGGCATTTTTCATCGAGCTTTCGAGGAAACGAGTAGAAATTTTACTTTTATGTAAATTCTAAAGATGCTTTAAATACTTCGACAGTGTGCCTCTGGTATGATACTGCCTGTGTGCAATTATATTATAGCACAAATGTCTCACCATTGTGTTGTAAGTTTGTGTAACAAATTTACTATATTATTTTAATTTTTAATGGGAAAATGTATTTTGTGTCGGCTGAAGAGAAAATTCACTAAATGATGGCGGTCACGCTTGTAAAATTAAAACTTTACAACTTACAATACGAAATCCAGCTCTAATATATTTTACCGTATTAGAATTTTCATTTATGAATTATGGTGTTCATTTATGATGCAGCTGTACAACCGAAATTATTAACTCACCCGCTGTGAAACTGAACTCATAAGGTTGATTGTTTATCACACCATGTTGTTTTGTAATCGTCAAGTGGTGCATATGTGTCGCTCATGAAAAGCGATCAAATTTTTTATTGTCCCTTATCTTACCTTCATATTAAGCGTATCACTTCAAATTTAATATAAACCATGTCTAAACCCTTCAACCTATGGAACATAAATTGGATGTATGTACCAGGGAATCTCCTTCTACCGACACCATAATTTCAACAACACGCCAAAAATAATGGTAAAATTAATTTTCATGTATTGCGGAATGGTTTGTGAACCAGTCAAGGTTGTTGTTAGTATGTCTACTTATAAGTAATCAACAAAAAATGGGAGGAGCCAATGTGGCTTCATCATTATTTCCTGTTACAAAACTATCTGCGCTGCAAACGATTACCTAAAGTATATAGTCTGAGAAAGTAACCCAGCATCTATTCCTATCATCATTTTTTCATCACAACAAACTTTCCATTCATCACATCAGCTTATGAAATAGGGCATACATAGATCCCCAGACAGAGTAAAATAAATTGTCTTAATATCCCGATCCGTGTCGCATGTCTTGACATAATTATAACAATTTAGAATAGTAAATTTACATATTTAGTTTATTAAAAGATTTAGCATATTGAATAAAATCATACATAGAAGTATGTAATCTCTCCAAGCTGAAAAATGCCATATTACAATGAAAGATGAGTGAGTACATTCATTGTATACTGATTATTGTTAAGACACGCTTATAACACGTTCTTTGCTATTTTTCCAAAGACAAAATAAATATCTAATTTGACAAAGAAAATTCAGCAGAAATCTTTACATAATTTCACTCGACTACACAACTGATGTGTTTTGGGAGTAATCTGTAGCGTCCATCCAATTCGATACACAATATAGTACCAACATTATATGCTTACAGTAGCACTATTGGCGGAGTTACTGATAAGATCTATCAAGGGAACAAAGAAAGCATATACATTTTATTGAAAAGCTAGCTCAAGTTCATACATATTGTTATGTGGGGTATTAAATGTGTGTTGTATCGTTGTATGCAAAAATAAAGGAAGGATGGATCAAGGAAATTAATGTTGGAGTAAAGAGTCGCAACAGTCAAGTCACGGATTTATTCTGAAAAATGCACTTAAATAGACTTTGTAACAACGTTTTGGTCGTCCAGG
>JAQFXM010007329.1:0-12001 GCA_034693345.1 Entomobrya multifasciata | reverse complement strand
ACGTTACTTTGTAACAATGGATACTGAAAAATTAGTACATTTCCAAATAAAATCTAGCGTCTCGACGACTGACTGACGAAATTTACGTATCTATATAGACACGTAAATTATATAATTGTTTACGTGTCTGTATAGACACGTAGCGTGTAGCGTAGTGTGGTACTAGACTGATGTATGTATCTCATTATCATTCAAAAAAATTCAAAGTCAATTTTAAAATCTTTAAAATCAATTCCATTCGTCCTCCTACCTTCGGCTTGCCTTCACATTTCAATACATGTAGATGTAGATTGTTTCTCAACCATCAACAATTGAAACTGGAAATATCTTCCAGGTAATAATATTTTTCATTATCTGAGAATTACATGTAACAACTTTTAGTTTATTCCAAAAAGTTTTCCCCGAGCTAAAAAGGTGTTGCAGCCTTGCATTACATTACAAGTTCTTGTCGACAACAAATGAAATGACGTATGTGAATCTAGTTTGTCTTCATCTGTTGGAGTGACGTTTGGATAGCTATTTTAATGATAATTTATTTTATATCTATGCAAATACTGCCCAATTTCCAAATTTTACTTTGTGCTTTCATTCGAATTCAAGGGATGAAAAATACTTTTACTTTAATTTTGTGTGTGCCTTTTATTAATTAGTTTAATCAAATCGAAACATGTCATCTTTCAAATGAGCCACAACGCATTTATTCAATCATCTTTACTATTTCATTTATAAATAGTTCCCATTTGCACAGCAGCAATTATAAAATACATATATATCAGCCTGCAGTCATTCTTATCAGTAATTATTATAAAACTAACACCCAACAAACGCATCCAATTACTCAGGTACCATAAAATAAATTATTTACCGTTATTATTACGAATCTAATTTCATTTAAGCTCCGTCAAAGATTTGTCGTTATGAAAATCATTTCCAAGAATTAAACATACACAAAAGTTTATCCATAAAATATTTCATACAACATGAACACAAAATTACACATGAAAATCACATCCTTCTTCATCCGTACATCAAACATTTACCCTAATGATATATAACCTATTCCTACAAAATATATAGGTTAAGGAGTAAATTACAAAATAAATAAATTAGCCTTTATAATGCTTCGCTTCTGACACTGAAAAATTATTTTTGATCTAGTGACACGAAACAACAATTAACTGTAAAGTATATATTTTAGATTAAAAAATAGTTTGTGTTTTGTGGCACAAAAAAAGGACGTACTGTGTTCATAGCGAAAATGTATGTACATTACATTCACCTCCTTTTTAAACATTTTTAAAAACAAATCAACATGATTCCCAGCTACATCAGGTGAATTCAACAAAAAAAAGCAGTTAACTCATCACTTCCTCTCCACTCATGAGCATGCAAACTTAAACATAAAACCCCGACTTTAAAAATACATATCATAAATTAAAGCAATTAACAACATTATCTTCATTCTCACAACAAAACTGACTAACAAAAAAATATTTAAAGAACTGACATTTCTGAAAAAAACATAAACCATGCTTTTCGTTCTGTAAAATCTTTTCTCAAAATATTATATTTAGATATATATTTTTTTAGAAAAGTCTTCTTGTGAGTCTTCTTGCCCTACTTGATGGAGGTTGTGCTGAGCCACCTTGTAATTTATGGAAATAATCCCAAATTGGATGGGATTCGTAGTTGGCTTGGCGTGACTTTGGAGATGAGTTAATTTGTCGATTTCTTGGTGATTGTGGTCGAGAAGTCAGTCTATTGGTTTTAGTGTTTTTGGAGGGAACTGGAGATTGTTGGAGGTTGGAGGATCTAGCTTTACGCTCATCTTGCATCTTCTTCTTTGCAACGGAAAGTAAAAGCATGAGCCTCTTCTTGGAATCTGATTTGCTTGTGTTCTTTTTGGTTTTGTGAATTTTGGTGCTGTTTGTGCTCGTGCTGGACAATTTTAATTTCATGTTTCTACTTCCACGGCTGCGACTTGATTTTCCAGATAAACTTTTGCTTCTTCTGCTGGATTCATTGGCATTGCTTTTTAATTTTCTCAAATATGTTTGAATCTTTTGTTTAAGTTTTGGATTGTTTTCGAGCTTGGTAGAGTTGGTCAATAAATTCTTTATTTTCTTAAGCATTTGTGGACTAGGCTTTTTCATCTTGTTATTCTTGGAGGAGATGGTACTTTGACGTTTGCGTTTACGGAGGGCCTTAATGATATCCTTGGGCCAGTGGCTATACAACTTGGATGAGCGCTTGGATTGAGAAGCGGAGGAGGCTGAGGAGGATCCACCTGAGGTGGCGCTGCTAGGAGTTTTGGCTTTGGAATTTGAAAGTGAAAACAGTTGTGTTAAATAGAATTTTAAGTGTTAGTAAAAGAATATTAAATCAATTAAAACTCACAGTCTTTAAGCTTAGTAATCTTTTCACGGAGAGTTGCATACTGCATCAAAAGTCCCCTGAGAACTTCGTCTTCACTGTTGGTGGCTGCGGTGGTTGGTGCTACGTCAACTGAAGCATTGGCTGGAACGGTTGGTACTACTGCGGATGACTGGGCGACTGGAAGGCTCATTGGATGCATAGAGGACATTGGCATTTGTTGTGGGCCTCCAGGAAGCATTACCATCATTGGGTGCATGTGCTTGCGACCATGATGAGGATGGTGTGGAGGGAATCTTCTTGGTCTTGGGGGTCCCATGAGACGTGGTCCCAAGTGATCCCTGCGTCTCATCGATGACATTGCTGGGCTTTGAGGAAGGTTCTTCTTTCCAGGAACATAATAGCCCAAAACGTGGCAAGTACAGCAGGTGGGAACCTTGAAAATATCTGTGTGAAGTCCCTTTTCAGAGTCCCACGCCAATAGACGGTGATAATTGTAGACTTGAGTGCAAGCAGTACGGAAATGAGGCATAATGTAGCTGCAAGAGTCTCCGGGGGACCTTGAAACAATTTTTATACATCAATTTTGATGACAATTTTGTGGAGTCTAAACTGGTATAATTTTTTTGAAGTACAAAAATTAATCACTTACAAGCATTTTTCAAGTCGAAGAGTTTGAGTTTTGTCACCGTAGTTGACAACATATTTCCAATCTCCACTAGTGCTGCTCTTGGCTTTCTTAATTTTTCCGTAAGCTACCTTACTTGGGCAGAGGAATCCTCCTTCTCCAGCAAAGTCGGGATGTTTTTGTCCGAGGTCTTGACCTTCTGATTCCCGAGATGAAGATTCATGTGGTAGACCATCCATGTAACTAGAGCTCTTTTGGTTGTGTGGTGGTTCCTTTGAAAGAAGAGCAGTAGAAACTGGTGGATTCTGCTCCATTGCTTCTTGAATAGCTTCACTGCAGATTTAAACAAGCAATTACAGTTTTTAGTTTTTAAATCCGTCCGAAACCAAAAATGTTATGATTTATGATGCAAAAATCTTACATGGGGTAATCTTGGACAAGAAGACACAGTTCATCAGAAAAGTAATCACATTCTTTGTTAAACTTTTGCGGAAGTTGTGACACGGTAACCTCGTTAATTCTTGGTGGGTTTCCGGCTCCACCATTGGTTGGCACTGGTCGTGGGAATCCAGCTGGAGGATGACGGATGAGGGGACGAAGTCTGCTTCCCATCATGAGTGGTCGGCCAAGACCAGGTCTGAGAGGTAGGCGGTGCTGCAGAATGAATGAAACAAGGAAAAGTAGAACACGTACACAATCACCTTTCACTGACCTCCTTTCGAGCCCATTAAGCAAAGAAAGTAACAACATTGAAAAATATACTCGTTTCTCCACTTACTTTACCTACCTTTAACATGGGATGTGGTCTTCTATGCCCTGGTCCCATAAGATGTGGTGGGCTTGCTGGAGATGGTACCACGGTCGCCTGAAGTTGTATATTAGCATTACTGGCAGCCGTTGCTTGAGTTTTGGTTCCGTCAGTGGGTTTCGTCTGGAATTCAGCTAGGAGCTCGTCAAGATGACTCACAAATTCAGAGTCTTCTTCCAAACTAGATGGTTGTGGGTGGTCAGGATGGTCTGGGTACTCGAGTGGATGTGGAGTTAAAAGTCTGTATGGATAATCGACTTCTAAAGAGTTTTCGTTTTGGCGAAGACCAGCAAGCTCAGCTTCGTACTTTTTAAGTTCAGCCATTGTAGCAGCTATTTCTTCGTCGGTAAGTGGATATGGATCATCGGTTGGTGGCTCTGCACTAGAAGGAACTTCAGTTTCTCTGGTTGGTTCATATGTGTCGAGTACCAATTGACTTGGTCTTGGCTTGGGCAAGGATTCTTTGTCGATGTGCACAGAGATTTCCTTGGGATTTATACGAACTTCCTTATGAACAGTTTCAGTTGCATACTTGTCAAGTGCTGAGAGCTTGGATTCAGTTTCGCTTTCTGGCAGAGGTTCAACATGAACGTACTTAATGGTTCTAATTGAGCCAGCTCCATCATCACTTGTGTCGTTAACCATAATACTATCTTTTGAAATGACACTGACACGAATTGGCTTTGGTGGCACGCTCACGGTAGCGGTATCCTCAAAGTCAAAAGATGTAGCAGCAGCTGTAGTAGTTGGGAGAGTTGGAACGGTTGGTGGTACTCGGGTGGGTGGAGTCTTGTCATCAATAACGGAGGAACTGGTGGTTCCTGAACTGTAAGACTTCACTGATCCAACCTGGAACGCTTTTGTGATGCGACCATCCTTAGAACTTGAGGTGGGACTTACGCTCTTGGCATTAACTTCACTTGATAAGGTAATAAGAGGATCTGACTCCTCAACATGATGAGTGGGGTATTGTGAGATTAAAGCTGATGGGTTTGGTACACCTTCATCTTCAACTGTGTAAGAACTTGAATGAAGTTCTCCTTCACCAGCGTCGAATTTTGGTGGCATAAGGTGAATGTTTGGAGAGGATGACTCAACATATCCAGAAGAAACTGAGGAAGCGACGGACTCACTAATGTGGATGGGCTCATGAGATGGGTCGTCAGTGAGAGAGACTTGGCTTACATCAAAACTGTTCAACTTTTGGGGACTTGTGTTAACATGGCTATTAACTTCCTTGAAGAATTCATCGTTTTCAGTGTGGGGTTTGTCGAATTGATCCATAAAGTGGTGGAGGAAACTTTGGTCATCTTCAATGAGGGGATCACGCGCTGGTTCGGGAAGGTATTGGTACAACTTTCCACTCATACTGTCCAGTTCCTCTTGAACTGCAACTGACATTTTAGCAGGAAGCTTGGGGGCAAGTCTGGAAACAATTTGAAGTTGAGAGCGACGGGGGATGGAGCTCATGTTGAAACCAGCGCGAGATGCCATGATTTCAATTCGCTTCATTGCGACCTCAAGATCACTTGGGTTTGACGTGATAAGGGTGGATGGTCGGGGGAATTTTGGGGCTTTTGGTGGTTCAACGGGTTTCTTAACAATAGGAAGGCGGCTACGACTGCTTTGAAGAGTGCGCATACGCTCCTTCATGGTCTATTGGAAAAAGAGTGAAAGCCATGAAAAGTCAATAGAGTGAAAGGAGAAATACAAAGCATACTAACTAAACTGCTGAAACAGAAAAAAGGAAGAGCTGAGTTAATAAAAAATGTTAGTCTGCTGAATATTTACCTTCATCGCATTCCTTATCCTTTCCGACAATGCTCCCTTGTTACTTCCAAGCCCACTCGTAGTCGTGATTTGAACTGAATGTTTGGGCACTTCCGGAAGTGGGGGATCCATTGTAGGCACTGGTAAACTGTGTTCATCCATTGGTGCAGGCGCCATCAAAACTCCATAAGGCATTTCTTTTAATTTCTCGTCAATCACACTAGCATCCGCCTTCATCACCAACCGATGCTCTTCCTCTGGACTCAGTCCAGATCCAAGGACACTTTGTGAATATACAACCACCGCCGCAATCACGGCCCACTTGAGAGTCCTTAAGCGACTCATTTTGGCACTTGAGAATTTTTCAACAAATTTCACTTTCAAATCCCTCCACTTATATTATATTATTATAAAAGGTAAAAAATGAAGAAAAATATTTCTGAATAGTTTTTCTCAAATTACACACAATCACATTTTCTCTTTAAATTTCATTGTATTCGCTTGCGCTTTCACTTGATTTGGAAATTTTTGATCAATCAAATCAATTCAATCAAATTTACTTTCAATAATTTTGATAAATAGAAGTAATGTTGATAAAAACACAGTGATAGATAAGAAAGTAAGAAGATAACTTTTTTTCTTGATAAAAATGCTTTGTTATCAGGCGACCCAGTAGCGCATCTCAGATTTGACTACTGTCTCAACTGCACTTTCAAACTCAACTGATGAACCACAAGGCTCATCGACGAATGATCTCGTCGGACGAAGGCCAGAGGAAAGACTGTGTTGTTTAGTGATCTCGAGGCACGTATTAGTTAATCAAAATGTCCGTCCGTCTTGTGTAAATTTTTCCTCTTCCATTTGAAATCGTCTTCTCATACAAACATCCCCCTTCTCATATATCGCATCGCATACTCTGTATCCTCTTTTGTTGGGGAGCACCAAAAAAAATCAACCCTTTTTGCATATTACTTTTGCTTGTAACAGAAAAAAAATACACAAAGACAACAACAACTACTGGTCTAGTGGATCAGTGGCTCAAGCATTTTTGGCAAGGGCTTCCACCGTCATACCAATCTCGATTCTCAACAATGCAGTGTGAATGTATTCAATAAAAAGTAAAATAGATTCAAAAGTCCTAGATTTTTGCATACAAACAAACATTAATGCATGCCATGCAATGAAACAAGATGATGCCACCATCACCGGCTTCTTCATATCATACTTTGTTCACAGTTCACATTTTGTTGTTGGTGTGCCACTAAATAATTACCATATCATATCATATCGTTATTATTATTATATTGTCCTATCAGTCAACATTACTCGTTGTGTACATAGTCATCTTCTCGTCGTAATAAAGCAGAATGGGATGAAGCAGGCAGGCTCCTCCGAACTTCCTATTCGTCATTATCATCGCATCACTGTATAGCCAACAGTTAAATGGTGAAAGATTGGGGGAAACCTGTTCAATGTTTTGAGTTGGCTAATGTCAAGTCAAGATTCCCATTTTTGCTTTTGTTGTTGCACTACTACTCCCTGCATCACTGATAAACAACAATGTTCAAAGTGATCAGTGTAGTTTTAACTTGATCAGGAGTTCAGGACCCAAAAGTGCAGCAACAATGTCACTTTATACATTTATTACAAACGATACATGTGTATAGCCAATATATTTTGAATACTTATTATGATCGAACCACAAAAATTGCAAAAAGACAAGATGATGTGGACAGTGCACATATTTAAAAAACTGTGTACATGCTTTGTGGATTTCTTAAAGTAAGTGATTTTATTATCTTCGCTTATCGGACTTTTGACTTCGGGTATAATCATATAATGGGTATATAATATGCATGTGTACACATTCATTTGACCATATTACCAGTAAATGGCAAAAAGACCACAACGACGATCATGATGAATGAATGCAACCTGTATGCATTATTATTGCGTTTGTGTACGTGAACACGTTTGAAAGTGTATTGTGGAAAAAAATAAGTGTATCGAATGAATGATGATCACGAAAAAGAAGGTGAGTTGATGATGATGATATGGATGGACGGTGTGAGCGAGAAAGAAAAAGCAAGTTTTAAGGCTTACTTACCTAGATTCTGCAAGCTTTGCGAGAAGGACGCTTTAATAAAAATAAGTAAAATGATGATACATCATCGTAAAAAAATATATACGCAAATTCAGTTGCAATGATGAACAAAAAGACAAAAACATCATCATCAGCACACCACAGCCCTTCTACCTTGTTTGCTAGACCTTTTCCTGTTACGAAACTGGTTTTTCAAAAAAAACCTCTCTCTTGTTTTTACTATTATTTAGCCAGGTTTAAAAGTTGTGTAGGCTCAGAGGTTTGGGTAAAACTAGAATTTATTTCTGTTTTCTTATCATTTATTATTTTGTTACGTCCTTGCCCAAAAAAATAACTACTCGTAATGATTACACACTTTTTTATGCAGAAAGAGAAGATGAGAGAGCGTGGTTTGAATTCAGTATATTTATCATATTTAAAGATGCGATGTGTCGCCTTCACTATCAACCATACTACCAAAAGATCACTTATCCCCTCCCTTTTGCTAATATTTTTTATTTTGGTTTTTGGTTACTTGGTTGGTGGCAAAGTGGTGGTTCCGATTCTCTTTTGACTTGACATGACGCATCCTTGTTGCTCATAGTCATCGTTATCATCAGCACCATCAAACTACTACTCACATTTTTGTGTTAAAAATCCATTAGAAAAAATTCATTTTTGTTGTATTACTTATTTCTCTTGATGCATTTTTTGCTTACCGGCTTACACCCAGAAAAAGGAGGAATTTTAAGGGAAAGGGAAAAAATTAAGGAATCACTTTTGCGCTCACTTGCTAATGACATGACGCTGATGAAGGATACGATGGTCATTTCATAGTAGTATAGTCGTGATGATTACTAGGTTTACACGCAACCCAGCTAGCAATCAGATGCAAGGTATAAAAGGTAAAGTTAACATTGCATGTGGTGTGATATGAGGATACTTCGTTTTTTTCGGTAGGAGGATGTACAGATAAAAGAGTGTAGGAGCCAAGTGTCGAGTCAAGGGTCATATTTTAAATATTCACTTGAAGGAATCGGAATCATTTTTGTCATGTCAGCAAGTATTATCACTATCTGTAGACAAAAGTCTTTATCTGGGTCGTCGACATACATTTTTTCTGCAATGCAACTTGTTCACTTGTTTTTCATTTCGTTTGGGACTTAAAACTAAAGTCACTTTTTATTAAAATGTTGGTTTGTCTGTCTGTCAACAGAAATATTACAAGTTAAGCGTACACTGTTATCATTGTGATTCATGGTTATGCTACCAGTTAAATGAATTTTGCTATATTGCCCGGAGGAGCATTGTAATTTTTAAATTGACCAAAAATGTAAAACATTGAGCGCATCAAAATATTTGCCAAAAAATTTCATGTCGAATCCGCCTTCCGTTTTTGCCAGCTTCCTAATGAGTGAACTTTGACTCCCATTCTCAATACGCTACTTTTAAAGTTGCGTTTTTGCAATTGGTGTGCACTGTACATTATCTTGATCTGTATAATATTGTTATGTTGTGGTCACTGTGATGAAGATTACAATGTCATGAAATGAATTCGAATGTATTTTATTTTGTTATTGTGTGTCTTTTAAACAAAAAAGGAAAAGGTTAAACCAGGTATTAACAGCCAATGATTTTTTGGCTCATTTCGCATACAATATTATTTGACTGTCGTAAATTTAAGTTATGAATGTTGATTTTTTTCGTATTTGGCTTTCGTTGGACACTTTTATTTCGTCCCTGACATTGATTTATTGGGCTTCAGCACAACCACAGGTATCCATTTCATTTTGATTTTTACAATTTTTCGTGAGTAAATATGTGTGCACGCACTTCTTGTTGATACACATTCGTGAATGAGCAGGAAGTATACACAAGGCTGTTGTACAACAAGTGAAAGAAAAGGGAAGAATACAAAACAACAAAAATATGTAGGACTTGACATTTTGGTCTTTTTGATGATGATGAATACCTATATGTCATAGTTAAAGCAAAGAAAGTGATGATGGCAAAGATGCCCTTAAGTGGAAACAGACTCTTCTTCGAATTCTCTTTTCTTTGATTCTATTTGTTTGTTTCTCGACAAAAATGTGGATTGAATTTTGGTGGACCAGTTTTGAAATTTAAAGTATCCTCAAGGCCTGAATTTCGATTTCCTTTCTATTTGGCGAAGAGGAGGAAGACAATGATTATCTTGATATTGATGCACATATATTGTTATGGCTTGGTTTACTATATATGCGTGTGTGTGTTTTGAAGCTGTTACTGTAATTGTAAATGATAATGTCATGATGATAAGGTACAGACACAGAGTGAAGAGAAGAGATTAAGGTGCGGTGGTGGCGTGGTGGATGGTGCGGGTGAATTATTGACTTGTTCGAAAATTGTTGCATTCTTTTCTGATTTTGCAAAAATATATACACATATGCGTAACCAATTGGTCCACTGTTACAAAGTTGATTCTGCATCGTAGTTTATCATCATCTTCATCTACCACGCCAACTTGACGATGATCCGGTTCATCAAAGAGAGAGAGAGAGACAACATTAAAAAGATCAAGATCATCTCATCACGAATGGAAAATTATGTGCGTAGAAAAAAAGCATCATGAAATGTCATAAAATAAATTGCAAGTAGATTATCTGCTGCGCTGGTGCACCAGCGCAGCAGTGCGGCGGCAGGTTGAAGGTAATAAAAGGAGAAAAGATCGAGCTGTGTGCTGACCTTGTTAGGTCATGTCATATCGTAAGTATGTATCTTTTAAAAAAACACACTCTACATAAACAAAAGCCTTAACAATTTACTCATTTTACCTGAAATGTTTGAAACATTAAAGCATTTTTATGTTGAAGTTGATGATTCATTTTTCAATCTCATTAACATTTATTAGCCCAACAAGTCGATTCGACAAAGAGAGTTCCTTTTACAAATTGGTCCACTGAGCAAATATTTTATTTATAATGGCCCTCTTCAATAAATAAGCGTTATTATAAGCGTATAATTATGAGTGTGAATATATAGGTAATTCATTCATGTATACCTACCTACCTACATTCTTTTCTCCTTAAAAATCCATTGCACTTATGGTTATATGAACGTGCTATAATGATAAAAACAAACCAGCATGAAATGTTTATGGTCAAATGTTGACTGTCAATTTAAATTGAAACTGAATGAGAAACACTAAAGCTTTTTTTTCTCACTCAACACTTTAAAAGTCAGACCAAGACAGGAATGTGTGTCGTCCTTTACATTTTGGAGTGCGACTTTGACTTCCCTGAAACACAAAAAAAATACTGCGCTGCACTGCAACTCTTATTGTCTTACAAGTTTGTTCATCGACCTTTCTTTTTAAATTTCTAATTAAATATTCCTCCTCTCAATGAAAGAATGTAATGAGCAAGTCAGGTGTAAGAGGAAAAGTGAAAAGGTCAAAATTGTCAACAAGATAATGCATACATACATATTTTATTCATTAAAAATTTATTACAACCCATACATTACAAACTAGCAAACAAAGTCTCTAATGATTCTACGTAGCAATAATGATGATGGGAAGATTGGATTTCAATTTCGATTTCCAACAGTGCATTTTTGGTGGTCAGTGAAAATTAATAAATTATCTTTTGTGGCATCTTTCCTGAAAACAACAATATATAACATAACATTTGTATGCATGACGTGTCCTAAATCTGATTTTCAGCTTATTTTATTGCTACAGTGTTTCTTTGCGGTTTGACATTGAGATAAGTAAAAATAAAAAAAGGAAAGGGAAGCATTGTTATCTTATAAGCCTTACACTGACCATTTGACTTAAAAATAAAATAATGAGAATAATTTTAACATGAATAACAAATTGTAAAAAATAGTCAAACCCATGTACATAAAAATAAACAGGCAAATAACATGGTTTAATAGTAAAAGTAATTGTGAGCGAGAGGCAGTCAAAAGTGATTGAAGTGGATTCCTCCCTACCTGCCTGAGAAACTTTCACCAACCGCAGTGATTTACACGGATCGGATTTCCTTTTCTTCTTTTTTTACAACATTGCATCGTGCGGTCACCCTTCGTGTTGTGGCATGCTACGATGATGCCTTATGGGATTACATGTAAACTTGGCGAATTTTTTGTAGGCGAACCCCAAATTTTCGAAATAAACTAGGCGATTTACATTTTGGGCGACTGCCTTTTAAGGCGATTTACATTTTGGCGAATGTTTTAAGGTGATTTGTATGACATGTGAAACCCAAAAAGATCAATATTTACTTACAAATAAAAAGCTTATTCTTCTCTCTGATGCCTTTAAGCAAGCAGCATGTCATCAGAGTCGACTTCACAG
>JAQFXM010007328.1:0-12002 GCA_034693345.1 Entomobrya multifasciata | reverse complement strand
AAATCGTCTTCAACAATGCATCGATGAAAATGGCAGACACTTACGTAATGTTATCTTCAAAAAATTATTTTCATAAACCCGAAAGTGTTTTTTCTTCATTAAAAAAGTCAGAAGTTATTTTTTTGAAAAATAAGAAAATTATTCAATTTTTAAAACCCGATGTTTCACTTTCCCCACCCAGTAGTTACAAAGTTATAAATGTTACAATCGTTACAACAGTTACAAGCTCCAAAAATCTCCGTCTAAATTGTATCTCACAATGGCATCATTCATATCATAATCCATGGCATAGCAGGCAGGTGCAAAAAATCATTTCCTTCTGATCAAACCATCTCATCTTATTAACAAAGTTTACATGTTAGTACTTAATACATGCATACATTTCTCTGTAAAAAAATAGAATGGACAGTCAACAGTGCCCTATAGTCTGACATGACATAAGACACCAAATGGCAAAAAGTCGTCCGGCCGTCCGTTGTTGTCGTAACGAAAGAGCGTCTCTCGCTCACTGCCTTGCTTTATGGAAATAAAGAGGTAGCACTGACCTTCGTTTCCTTCATCATCAGCGTCATCGTCCACCCTTCTTGTCGTTTTCTATCCTTCAATCGCTAAATTTATCGCATTGATTTGAGTTGTACGTGAAGGGCTGCAAGTAAAAAATGGCTGATGCAACAGCAGATGTGCAGTAAAAAGTTATCTTGGACGCAGGTGAGTAGAGAATTAACCAGACTAACCGTTTTACTGTTCCATTTTGAGAAAAGGCGAATAGGTACCTTTCTTGCAAAAAATAATAATATCGGCCACCTTACTGCACAGCACAGCTTATATATTATGTATTAAACTAAATGTCATCATTGTCATCTGTAAATGCTGTAATATTCAATAATAAGATAAGATAGTCATGAAAACATCGTTAACCTTGCTCGGACTGATGGTTATTGCCAATTGCAGTGTAATAAATGAGTTATGTTTTGGATGAGAATCATGAATGCAGAGTGTAATTTGATATGAGATGAAATGCAGATAAAAAATAAAAGTGTTCAGCTATTGATATCAGGCAAGCTTCGCTTAATTGATTTTTGAGTTTCGGTAAAATAATATCAGTTTAGTACTAAAGCACTACTTAATTATTACGAGAAGTTTTTTATCTAAAAGATATTTATTCAGTGTATAACTTAGTTTTTTTGGAGGATTGGGCATGAGTAAGAGATAATGTGTGTGTTAGTCAAGCAGTTTAATTAAGTTTTGTGTAGACAAAAAAATGAAGCCATTTAATTCAGACTGGAAGTTAGCTGATGACGATATTGTCATTGAATCTTGACCTTGATTTTTTTAGTAAACTTGGAGTACTCTTTGTAGCAGAATCAGTTTGATTACGAAAAGCGTAGTGAATTCAAACGTAAAAAATTGGATAAGACAAGGCAAGTTAAAGTGGAGAAGTATTTACATTTAGTCAAAAAAAAATATTTGTGGTGGGCGAGGATGAAGTTAAATTTTAAACTTTCTTATGAAGAAAAAACTAAACCTTATAATTCTCATCATTATAATAACCCTGTGGTATCCCATATTACTACAAGGATCTACAAACTAATTGCATTTAAAAGATTTGGGTTGAATTCATCGGAATATGTGAATGTTGCTCTAGTTGGCTGTTCGAATTTGTTAAGTATTCTAGCTACATGTTACGTTTGAGGATAAGGACCTCTCTTCACGCTTATCTTTTTGCGATAGGTCTATTTAGGTGGCAGCGAAGACTTTCTCTAGGGAACTGCTTTTACCAAACCATAAAAGCTTGGAGAAAGCATGAAAATGAAGGCGTGGTCAGTACTCAGAAATTATAAAAACTTCTAAGGACAATTTAAGACAATCCGTCTCCTTTCGGAAGCAATCAACAAAGCGGTTGGGACCTGGACTTTATTTTATGTTGTTACATGCAGTGTACTTGTAATTTCAGCGGATATGTGTAGTAATCAGGTAATATAATATTTCATTGCAAAAAAGTATTAAGTGGGCGAGCTCAAATTACCTGACAATTTTGTTTGGAATAAAAATGATGATGACAAATTGAAGTTGACAGATGGAAGCGGTCAATACTTGGCTAACTGAAAATGAGAATATTAAGTATGTTCCCTTCTAAGAAGCTTATTTAGTGTTACAGTAAGGTAACTGACAAGAATATTGGAGTGAGAGGGAGTAACGTTTTTAATGTCACTTATTTGCTTTTGGGAACAGTAAAAAAATAAACTGTTGAAAACTGTTGTTAGTTTTTGACATAAAGGTTAATTATTAGCTAATTGTAAGTATGTTTATTTGGTTTGGTTGCTGTCAAGGTCTGGTTATTGCTTTCTTTATTATTTTCCGTTATAATAACAGCATATCCCATCATGACCACTGACTATTAAGTAATTGAATCAGTGTAGGCCGGTAACATTAAAGTTCACTGCAAGCTAAATAGCTTAATTATCTTTCATATCTTTTAGATTTTTTTATGCTTTGTGAATTCGTAAAAACTGAGTGCATGAGTAAACAGTTGGCTTGCATGATTGGTCTGAATTTGTGGTGGTCAAATTTAGTTTTTTTTTACGGATTGCCTCAACTGTAAAAGTGTTTTATCATATTTATCCGGTTATTTCGACTGTGAAAGTCATTCAAGTGAACAAAAATGCGTTGCAAGTTGCAATTCAAATATTTTTTTATTCCCAAGGTTGATGGGACATTTTAGAAAAGGAAATGTGATCGTTATCCGGATCACGAAAGGACGTTCAAGCGTACTAAGTCATTTTTGCGTGACACATGTCAAAAACTCATTACATTCATAGTATTTTCCATAAAAAATTATTATATCAGTTTTGTGTTCCTATTTTCCATACTTTTTTTTGCTTTCACTATTCCGACGTTTTACGTTTTACAACTGATTGTAAATATGTACGAGAAAACGTTAAAACACAAACAAACACACAAACACGTACAAACTGTCAGTCTGCAAACCAAACTCATAAATTTGCAAAAAGTGTGTATATTTTATGTGAACAAATATAAACTTTTTAATAAGCATATTTACTATTTTGTTGATTACTTGTCATTTTACAAAAAAAAGTAGAAAGGTAAGCAAGCAGTAAGCAATGAAGCCTTTTTATTTGGTTCTGACAGTCTCTTTTTACTCCAGCTAAATTTTATGCTTAAATGTAAACCAGATTATAACGAAGATATTAAAAAATGTTTGTAAATGTAATCAATTATTAATAGAGTGAAAAGTATGTGGTGTCACAAGGGTTGACAGGTGAAAGGCTTTTTTTGTAGATTTACTTTGATCGAAGTTGTCGAAGAAAAAAATTCTTGAATGAATATATAAACAGGTTTACATAAAATATTGTGTGATCAATCAATTACGAATATTTTAACAAGTTATGTCATGTCACAGCAGTTAAAAAACATTGATGTATCAAGTAAAGTGCAAAGTTTAAAATAATCCATCACAAATTTTTAGACAGGTTTACTTTTTAAAAATTGTTTTAAAAATGTTTATCTAAAAAAACTTCTGTACCATCGAACCGGAAATGATACTGATCTATTTTCCGTCCTCTTAAAAATGAACCTGTAGAAAAAATATTGCAGTGACCAGTTTAAAAAAAAATTGTAGCCATCATGACCAAAGGAAGTGGAAAGTCAGCTTCCAAAACCACCATAATTCCCCATAAAACTGCTAACGTAAACGATAGATTTATAAGTAGTGTTACCGACTATCAGAGTAATTATGGAATCACCAATCATGATTACCACAGCCAACGGCAAAAAAAACCATATTCCGACGACGCCTTGTCCGAAACAACTGCAGCTCTTGCAAATTATTTAAAAGTTTACTTTGACTTTGTCTACTTTTTATTGGCTTGTCCCTTCCGAATCGGAAAAGATGAAAGGGGAAAGTTTTTTATTAAAAAATGTAGACCTCAAATGGTAAGCAGCTATTTTTTTCTTAGAAAATATTTAATTGTGCAAAAAATTAATTTGTATTTTAATTAGGTTTTATGTGCTGTGTTCCAACTTATGTGTTTCATCCGTCTATTTTCCGAAGTGAGAGTAAGCATTGATAAGGATTACAGATGTAAACCCGCCAGCAAAAATCCAGTCCAATATTTTAACATTATTATGGACGTGTCCAGTCTATTTTATAAAATGGTTACGATAAAAAGATTTTGGTTTAATCAGGAGGACTATCTGCATGTTATGCTTTATATTCAGGGAAAGATGAAGTTGAGAGTGAAGCCGTCATCACTTCCGGTTTTCCAAACAGTATTTTTTCTCTACACATTTTTTGGTTGTGTGACCGCCCACGCATTTGCTAGCTTTTTATTTGGGAAAAGTTTTATTGATCAGAGTAGCTCTTGGTCGGTATCATTATGGGTTAATCAACTAGTCAAATTAGCTCGTTTTACTTTTTGCTTTGAAAAATCCTTTGAAATCAGTGATGAGTCTCGAATGGCTAGTATCACAAATTTGGATGTCTTCATTACAGTTTTAATGTCAATTAGTTTAATTGCTAGGTTTGTAATTGGGTTGTTTTGTGATTTATTTTTATTGTGTCACACGATTACTTTGTGGTTGGCTGCGAGATCGTTTGCTGTTAGTGTTCAGAAGGATATTAGAGCGAGTATGCGACGGGAGAGAGATGATTGGGGTAATGTGACACCTGAAGGTCTGCCAAGCAGTGATCATAATTTTACCAAAGCTGTTCCATTTGATGGGGAACAAAGTGTGGATGCAAGAGAGGAGTTAGCTTGGTCGGATATTTATGGCCATTTTAGAGTAGTTCAGAAATTATCAATGTTAATTAACATTAGTTTGGGGAATTTAATTACTTGGTATATGACGGAAGCGGTGATGTACTATTCGGTGAGATTAAACAAGTTTTTGACATCGACGGACATTTTTGTGAGGGTGGACTTGGCTGTGTTTTATTTTACTACTTTTGGGATTCTTTTTATTTCGGCGGATATTTGTAGTCAGGTAAGTATAAAATGAGTTCACGGGTTTATTGGACATCCGGTTTGACTTCCGGTTTTGTTGATTTGTGTAGATGGAATATGTGAAAGGCTGGATTTCTTTTGGGGATAATAGAAAAACGGTGCCTGCGGATGAATTCAGTATTGTGCTGCATGAAATGCTGGCGAAGGATATTGGAATTAGGGGAAGTAATGTTTTTACCATAACTTATTCTCTACTTGCTGTGGTATGATAATAAAATGATTAAAATTAAAATTGATTTTTTTGAAACTGTGCTGGGCTCTGATGATTTTTTAAAGTTGTATTTTTTGTGATTTAGTTTTTTAGCACAATTGTTACATATTTTATTATATGTGTGCAGCAGGGGGATAGCAATAACAGTTTACTGTCTTCAGGAACTGGAACTGGAGGAAATGTAACAAATTGTAATTAAAAATGTTGGGAAATAATTAAAAATATAAACCAGTGATCTTCAAGTATAGTAGAGTTTTTTCCTCCAAGATATAAACTATGTTGATTATTTATGTGAAAATCACAAATAAATAACTTTCGTCTAGATTTTGTATATTTTTGTTCAGTTCAAAATAAAATCGACACGTCAATGTCAACTTGACTATTATTTATTTATTGCAAACTTTTTATATTTTTTATAAATATTTAAACACTTAACAATTCGTTATTTAAAAGGTACACAAAAACGTTGGTCAGTTCTTCAGGATAGGAATATTGGTCAGTCGGAATAATAAGCTATGTTTAAATAATTAAAATAAAATCAACAACATTTACAAGTACTTTTGTCGCATAACAGATCATTTAAAATAATTTCCTTAACTAAAAACCATTTCAAGCTACTTATAACTTTTTAAGATCCAGAAATACTGTTTACTACACCCATTTGTATGCTTGTCTCATTTTGAGTTCCACTTTCCCCCAAAACCACCCCCGACTCCTCATCCAACAAAACTGTATCAAATGTTGGCTCTACCGACATTTTTGGAGAGTTTCCTGTCAAGCTTTTAGTTTCAGATACACCCACACCCCCTAACCCTGATCCCCCATTCCTATCCTCCTCTTCTGAAACGGAACTGGACTCCACCGAAAGTAACTTTGGACCTGCCACCATAATTGCAATAGCTCCCAGCGGTGCCGTTATCAAAATAGAGAGAACTGCTATCGTCAATACTTGCAATCCATACTCCTCTGCCTCCGCCCCCGCATTCAATTTCCTAGCTAAGTCATAAGCCACACTGCCAATTGCTGCTTGGACAGTAGCCTTTGGCAGCCAAGCCATTGCAATAAAAAGCCTTTCTTTTAAAGTAAGTCCGGCTCTGGCCACCATATAAAATGATGTAATTATACGAAATACTAGTGCAATCCCAAGACAAAGTAAACCCAAAAGGATAACATTTGTGTTTAAGTTTAACAGATCAATTTCACATCCAATTAAACCGAAAAGGAGAGGTTGGAATACAAACCAGAGTTTTTGAAATGCCCAGTTTAAGTTATCATTGTCATCTAGCACTTGCTTTTTACGCCATAAAACGGAAGCGATGAAGGCTGCAGTGAGGCAGCCTAAAGCTCCAGATCCGGCGTATCCAATATACTGGAATCCAAATACTGCGAGGCAGCCACCTCCAAGAATAAAAATGATGCGGAGAAGTGTAGACTCTTTTCCTGGCCGACTTAAAAAGATTCCACAGACCAGTCCCCAAAGTACGCCAAAGGTTATCCCGAGAAGGACTTCGATAGGACCTTGAATAATGGTCATGGTGAGACTTTCCTGTTCTGAAGTGGATATGGCAAAGCCGAGGGTGACACCGAAAGCGGAAATGGCAAGAATGTCGTCAACACTGGCAGCGGCAATGACAATTGTTGGTATTCCTTTGGCTACGCCATAGCCCCGGTCGCGGAGTGAGAGGAGGCATGGTACTGTAACTGCGGGGGATACTGCGGAAATGACAAAGCCTAGGAGGAATCCCCATGCCCAGGGGTAGCCTAGGATGAAGTGGGTGGTTATTCCGAGGACTAGGGCTTCAACTATGCAGGGGCCAAAGGCGAGGCGGATGACTACACCGGATAGTTTGGCGAGGGCGACGGGGTCGAGACCAAGGCCGGCTCGGGTTAGGATAACGATTAGGGCGAGTTGGCGGAGGGAGGAGGAAAGGTCGCTGTTAAGATGTTGGCAGAATTGGAAACCGGAAATGTTACGCATGGCCATTCCAACGGCAAGCATGCCAAGAAGGGGAGGAAGTTTGATTAGTTCGAGGGCATAGCCTAATAAAAAGGAAAATTAAGTTAATTTTGATTAAAATTGGTTAAATAGTTTAATTGGTGGATTTTTTTTTTAAATGTTGGCGTTTTTACCTGTGGCGATTCCAAGAAACATGAGAACCAACAAAGCAAATATTTGACCACCCGGAAGTGCATCGTCCTTGACGAGAAGAAAGGCTACGAGCCAGATTAACACTGGAGTGATGGCACTGACCACCACTTTTTCTAGCCAGATTGGGGGACTCCATTCAAATAACTTTGTGATTAGTTGACTTTGACTTTTTCGGTATTCCCGTCGGCTTTCCAAGGAAATTTGATCATCGGGAGAACCGGAAGTGAATACTGCAGTCACTTCGAATTTTTGTACGTGGTGGTTCTGGTGGTGGTGATTTGGAGATGGTGTGTTTGTTGAGTGGTCAGTCATCTTGTTAAGCTGGAAGTTCAGTTGACTAGAAAACCAATTGAAATGGTTTCTCACTGATTGATTTTGGGTTTGTTGCGAGAAATAAAAGCAGTAACAAAATGAGATTTCTTCTTGTTTAGTCAAGCTCGCATCTGTACTTTTTTGGTGAACTTTTAAGGATGATTTTGTTGAGATCAATAATTTCGTCAGATTTGTCAGTTTCACGGACCAGATTCGTTATTTAATATCAAGTATCATGGCAAGCCTTGAACATTGAACACTGAGATCAAAAAGAGATTATGATGGCGTAGCGTATTGTTATTGTTGTACTGATAACTATAACGTTTTTAACGCTGTAGGCAAGTCAAATATTTTTTCCATTGGCACAAATAGAAGGATATCACAACAGGCAGCTTTTTATATAACTCATTTTTATGTGAATGCTTAGTTTTAAAGTAAGCTTGTTTTTTTGGTAGATTTTATGTATTGAGTTGTATGGAGAACTCGGCGTTTTTAAACTGGTTTTTTGAATAGTAATTTGGCTTGCTTGAGAGACTTGTAAAATTATTATAATGACTGGGTTTTTAAAATTTTAGTCTGTTTATTGTTTAAAATTTAAATGCACACTTGCTCTTTAAACATAAAGTCTGTACATTTTTATGAGTGTGTGGTGCATGTTTTTACGTTGATGAAAAGCTGTATACATGTTTTGTACAGAGATCAGAAAAATTACTGATTTTTTCAACAATGAAGCTTAAATATTTTACCCTTTATTTCTTGTGCCGGTCGGCAACAATGCAGCCTTTTCACAAACTGATGTGAGCATTGTGAAGGTTTTATGTGCATATGTATGTAACTTTGATGTTCAATGGTTGATGGTATAGTAAAAAACATGTGGTATGTGCTCCATTTACATGTTAAGTATACAAACTTGTCCTTGGTTCTCCGTATTCCTTTTTCCTTTCCACTCCATGAAGCAGGATGCATGGAGGGATACATAAGTGTTAGGTAAGTAAGTGAAGAAAGAAGTCGGATATCGGATGACAGCTTGGTTCTCAGAAAGTCAGAGTGAATGGAATGGGTTGAGATGCACGTACTCAATTTCTTTTTTTATGACAAGATGCACACATAAAACTGGATGCACACGTGTGAAATGATATGGTTAGAGATAAAAAACAAGCCAAAGTTCATTAAAAGAAGAAAATATTCAGTAAAGTGATAATGATAAGTCATGGAACGAGTTAATGAACACAAACAGCTTCTTTCATGCAAATTAATCAATCATCAATCACAAAAATGCTTATGAATGTAAAATGTAACGGAATGCCAATTTTTTTGTGATGGGGTAACTTGAGACACATTTATTTTCACTGAGGATTTTTACTATGCTGTAAAATTATGAAATTTTTGAAGGACCAGCAACCGCATCTCCTGCAGAGTTACCTCCAACACCCCCACCACCCCCTCCTCCCCCGCCTCCTTGTTGATCCCCTCCACTGCCACTAAAAGCACTTTGCATGCCTCCAATCAAAATGTTTTGTTGTTCGGGCATTGGCCACTTCATATTCTCAATAATTTCTCGCAAAACCTCCTTCACATTTTTCTCTGCTGCCACAGCCAACTGCCATTTAGTCCGGTTTAGCACAATCTTTGCGATTCTTGACGCCAAAAAGTCGAGAACAGTGCCCAGCCCTTTGACGTCCGTGTGGGCGTGGCCAAGATCTCTGAATTTGAGGTCAATCAAACGCATCTTTCGGGTCATGATATTTAAGCCGAGGACAATAGTAAAGGTGATAAAGTGAAGACTGGCTGTGGCCACGCCCACCATCTCCTTTTTCATGAAAAGGACACGAAAGTCATTTGTGGTTGTGGGGGAGGTCAGACCAAGGTCACAGGTGAAGGTTATCTCGAGATGCTGATGATTACGGATATTCATATACTTTAAATTAAAAATTTAAGTAAATTTTAGTTTTTAAATATATATTTTTTCAAAGATAGTTTAATTAAGTATAATTAAGAGGTTACTTCGTTAAAACTTAGTGTGGCTTCCCCTGTGCGGTACAAGGTTTCCAAACCACGAAGCTTGCCATTTGTGAGGATTAGTGTACCGTTCCAAGTTATTCCAAACTTTTTTTCATTGAATTCCGATTCGGATGGGGGGAGATGCACTTCGGAGTAGCCTTGTTGAATGATTTTTTGGCGGATGTCGGTGAGAGCGGCGTCTATTAAAACGTTGGGGATTTTGGTGGTGTTGGGTTGGCCGCCATCTTGCTGCTGGCTCGGCTGGACCTGACCTTGACCCTCCTCCATAATAAAAATTTTAAAAAGTTATATTTACTTTATGCGAGAATATAATTCATTTTAAAGTTTAAATCTTGGAGTACCGATAACAAAAAATTACTCAGTTATTTTAAAATTAAATTGGGAGATTTGGGGAAAATTTTAAATTAGGGTGATAACGATGGCATCCAATTTTTAAATTGTAGTGAAAACAGTAATTAGTAAATGGTTAATGTTTTACAAATTGGCATTTACTTATCCAACTGTTGTCACGTGTGTACGTGATATAACCTGTTCCGGTGAAAGTAGAATTATATATATATGTATGTATGTTGAGAATGTACAAATGAATTTATGTTTTACTTTCCTCCTTCCGACCTTCACTCGGTTGAGGAAAGATGAAAGAATAAAGAAAGACTAACCACTCTCCTCCTGACTTCTGAACTATACGGTCTACAATTATTTATCTACTCATCTACATCCACCCACTACTCATATTGGGTATTTATCTCTGTACAAAATCTGCTTCTATGATAAAATATGACAAGTTCATGGTATCTATCTTCACCACAAATTGTCAACAAAGTCATTAAATATTTTGCGGGTATACAAATTGTACCATGTACAAATATTTGATATGGAGAATGGCTTTAATAAAGCTAACTAATTGTCGAAAAATTTCAGTTGAGTTTGAGTATTCAGTTGGCTGTGTACTGTGTTCATTTAACTATTGAAGGAAAAAAATCTATAAATATATTCATGATGAAAAGGGAATCATTTTCTTCCGAGTTTTTATTATTCCGAAAACCTTAAACTCAAAATCCTTTTTTAAGGATGATCATCTTCCCCAGAATTTTTATCAAAGTCAGGATAATTATCAGTTAACCAATTTTGTTAAAGTTCATTTTACTTTTGCTTATTATTCGGGAATGAGCCCATTTCGGTTTGGAAGGGATTCAAATGGAGAAATTATTCTGAAGAAGTTTTGGCTTCAGAAAGTAATCCATTTAAACAATATATTTTTTACTTTAAATACAAATTTGATAGATAACTTTTTATGGAATATTTTTTTATAGATATTTTGTGGAGTATTCCACACACTTTGTATCCTCAGATTATTTACAGAGAGCCGTCTGGGGTTTAATGATCTTCACCTTCATCATAATCATGATGACAAGTCCAGTCCAATTCAATATTTTGAAACTATTATGAATCTGCTTGCTTTCGCCTACAAGTTTACTACAATGAAAAGGTTTTGGAAGAATGAAAAAGAGTATTTGGAAATTTTCAAGGTTTCTCAAAAGTTTACTGTGTTTTCATCAAATTCATTTCAACCAAATTATGGGAAACTTTTGAATATTTATTTTGTCCATGGATTCTTTAGCCTATTTGCTATTCAATGTGTTATATATTTAATTGCTGGAAAAAATTTCATACCAAATTTGGATAATTTGTCGGTAGAAGTTTGGCTAAAGCAAATAGTTGAGCTTGCAAGGTATACTTTTTTTATTGGGGAGAAAATGGGCGATCACCACCAACTATCTTTCAATGGGACTTCTGTTGGTGACGGTGAACCGGAAGTTCCAGAGTCCATTTCCGGTTTAAATGGATTTCTAGCTTTTTTAACAGCTTGTGGCATGTTTCAGAGATATGTACAGTCGTTTTTCACAGATTTGTGTATATTTTCTTATGTGTTAACTCTTTGGTTTCATTCGAATGTGTTTGGGAACAGTGTCATTGTAATTGATTCAAAGAAAGGGTTAACATTTGAGAAAAAGGTTAGGGGAAAGGTGAGTTTTATGGAAACTAACAAGGTATAGCCTTTTGGTGCCGCTCCGAGTCCAGCATGCCACCATGTGGAAAATATTTGTAATTAAGTGCAAATTAAATATCCGTATTCATTTTTCTGTAAAACGAACATTTCACCTGGTCACCAATTAGCAGCGTTTAGCCCTATGCTCCATATATGGTTGCTTGCAGGCTACTAGACATATTTAATTCTTAGTTAAATACGCATACTTTGAGTCACGAAGAGACATTTTTAGAC
>JAQFXM010007327.1:0-12004 GCA_034693345.1 Entomobrya multifasciata | reverse complement strand
TACTTTCATTATTATGGTGCAAGAAAAGAAGGCTATCTTCAAGTAAGTGGAGGGACTGTGAATATTTGTCGGAAATTTGAGATAAATGTCTTGGAGATACCGAGAGAAACCAAGAAATATTAAAATTGCACAAAGTATCTTCTGGTAACATGATGATTTAATGTCGAAATAGTTTCTATTCAATTTTTGGGAAATTTTTGCGTTTCGTTCCAGGTGAAAAGGACAGCAACCTAAGTAGTATGTAAAGTAAAAGAAAATTCGTAAAAATGTAGAACTTGATACCATTATAGTTTAAGTTGAGTTGAAGTCCAGTACAACAGCAAAAAGTAGAAATGAATTAGCAAAATGTACGTAATTTGTTTGACATTTTTTGATATGAACATCAAATGTATCGATTTTCGAATTGACTTTATTAAAAAGAAATTCATCAGGACCACCCACTATATGCCTTAGTCTGACATACATAGAGACTATTATGAATATTGGTTCAAATATGCAGTAGATAAATTAATTTGTCTAATAATATTTTTTATACAAATTCCTATAAAGTATAATGATTCCTAAGCGACGGAAGTACATTATAATATGATCATATCAGAGGCATTAATTACTTGCACAAAAATCCTTTAAAAAATTACACTAAGCTTACAATAAGAGAAACAGCAAGTGCAAGAATGCATAGCCCCTCCCTGCTAAACCGCCACGAAAAATTTAATATGAACATGTAAAGAAATTCAGTAGCTATTTGTCTTTTGGAACACCACTACGTGCTGTTTTATTTTGATATGAAATTTCCGCTTTTGCTTTTCAACTTGTAATGCTACATTTTATTTTACATTTTATCTTGAACTTTGGCTGTATATGTGTGAACATTAATGGTATCATAATACAATTTGATTTAAAACATGAAAAATAAAGTAGATTTAAAAAGTAACATTGTCAATTTACACGTGCAGAGCAATATCTTATATGCATTAAAATTGAATATATGCACCAAAGGTGTCGCGAAGCTCCTCCGGACTTCTTCCTCTAATCATTTTTGCCAATGTCATCATAGTAATATGACGAAGACCATTGATACCCAAGTATCTTGCCACCTTTAAATCACCAAATAATCAATTTAATTTAACTGTTATTTATAAAAGAACTCACAGTCCTCTTAAATAATAAGCTTATACGCTCACCGTGATAAATTCAAACAAGGTGTTGATATCGACATTTTTGAAAAAATCAGCATCCCAGTCACTGATTGCATTGGGGTCACACAATGCAGCAGAAGGATTGTCCTGGATTATTGCAAACAAGAATATATAAATTAATCATTCAATCTGATTATGTATGAATTAAAGTAATCTTAAAAATGAATTTTCCTTTATGCCAACTTACCTGATGATGAGTAAGCCAAGTAACAACTTTTTCCAGAATTGCCCCAGAAACACAAGGTAACGGAACAATCCCATTCTCACCATCTTCCTCAACTCCAAAATCCTTTAGCATTGTTTTAATCGTTGGGGAACACTTGGCAACGTTCAAATCCACGCTGAAAACGTGGCCATCCGAACTTTGAAGTTTGATAGTGGAAGCCATCTTCTTCAAGTTGATTTTTAAAACACTGCTACAATTTAACCAACACGCGAATTTTAAAACTTTAACTCTCTTAACTATTCTTTAAAGTCTTCTTTTTTCTCACACACACTGATAAACTTAACCTCACGTCAACATACCCTATGCAGTAATGACATGACATGTGGGACTGTTGTTATGGTTGCAAGATTTTCACTAATCATCACATCTCATCATGGTGATTCATCATATCATGTTGTTGGTTCTTCATTCTTGTATGTAATCTTCAGCATTGTTGCACGTATTTATTTAGGCCAAATCGTTACAAAGTTCCTATCATTGCGTCTGCAACTTCAGCACTGTATTTTGCAGCCTTCGTAGGCGCCCCCAGTTCTAACAACGCATGATATTATGAAGCTATGAAAAATATTTTGTACAAGATTTGCTGGTTGGCTGATGGTGTTGAACAAAGGAAATGGTCGCACTGACTCAAAAGTCATAATATTTATTTGGCCTGCTGCACAAACAGACTAATAATCTACGTTACGTAACCAAAACAGATTAAACATTAATGAAATGTGAATTCACAAGATTTTATTAGAGGAATTCCTGACTAATCATTCTATTTCCTCTTTTGCATTTAGCTTAATATTAGCTTAAAACTCAGTATTACTTCTGCTTTAGGCAGTGATACCAAAAATTATAGTGCATCAGTTCACCAGAGATGAAGTAAAGTTCCATTTTTTATTTACATGTTTACGGTCAGCTAGTTTAATGGTTTTAATGTCAATTTTGTTCCTTTTTTGAGGGTGATTTTATTTAATGCATACCTACATATTTTGTTTATATATTTATCCTCATCATCATCATCACTATCAAACATACTTCTATAGGTATAAAGTAACAGTTTAATTATTATCAACTTTGACCAGAAATTAGATCGTTTCGAGAGATCGACCAGAAGATCAAGATGCCAATAGTTACGTTCATTAGAGAATTTTTCGTCATATTTGCGTATGTGTAGTAATTAATTCTTGAAAACCAGAAACAAAGTTCAGAATTTGCACTATTGGTAAAACGCAAAATGACATGGTTTTTCTTTATAATTGAGCTTAGCTATCAAGACAGCGAATAGCTTGACTGGAAAGTGCGACAAAAGATTAGAGCAAAATATTAGATTGACAATAAAATGCTGGTTTGACCTCATTAAATATTGCGGTTTAAATTTCTAAGGATTAGCCTGCGTATTTACAAGAAGCATTTTGTTTCCAGCGTAAATAGTGGTATTGCCTGGTAAACTGGAAGTTAACTAATTACGAGTAATTAAAATTATCTCAAGCACAATGCATCATAATATAATCAAATGATCATTCACTAAAATGAATTTGAACAGTCCACTTTGCATATGGTATCATTTTCCACAAATCTATACTAGCTTGTAATTGCACTCCAGAGAAAATATATTACTACTAACGCGAATATGAAGACTATAAACAGATTTCACGAACTATACTAACTCTGTTTGATGGTTTAAGGTTTTTATCAATTACATGAGTTTCAAAAATCCTTTAACTATTCGCAAATCGTTTTTCACCAACAGTCGATTATCAACTTTTATTGGAACTGACATAAAAGTATTTTAATTGACAAAATAATGAAAGAAAAGATTGTTCTAACACTAATATGGGTCGTTCTACACACCATTAAATCCATTGACTGCAAAAATGGTAACTTGGTAGTACATAAAATAAAGCTTGAATACAGAGTTTAAACCTTGCATGGACATTAAGTAATTGATATTGATTCCATGACTCCAGAGACAAAAGAATGCGCAAAGGACCAGTTTCAATGTGACGATGGAAAATGCATTAGCCAATTATCCAGATGTGACAAATATTTTGAATGTGAAGACCAGTCTGACGAAAAAAATTGTGGTAACGTTGCCAATATATTATGCCATATGTTATCCCAATGCAATGCTGCCATATTGATACCTTTAAAATTTTCTGGAAATCTGACATTTTAAAAAGATATTTGCCATGGTGGATTTCTTTGTGAGTCTGGGCACTGCATTTCCGCAGGAACAACTTGCAATTATGTATACGACTGTAATGACGAATCTGACGAAAAAAATTGTCCAGGTTGGTGTTGGTATATCACACACGATACTAAAAACACGATAGTACTATGAACGATAGACGTAAAATTAGGTAAATTTGTCCCTTATAATAACGTTTCCTTCTGTCATTGTTGCTGCTATGTAGAACGTTTAGATGTGTCCATTCACGTAAAACATATTAAAGTTCCATTTCTTTGGACTGCTTCATGGGCCATCAATGTTACTAGTAACCCGCAAAACTTCTCCATAGCCTGGAAAAACTGGAAAGACGAAACAATAAAATTCGAAACAGGAAAATATGAAATGTTTCGTACAATAGTGAATCCCTTTTTAACTAGAGTATTGGTAAAAATAATTAAGGCGAGTACGGTGGATGTAGGAAACTATTCTTTGGAATTCGGTTTGGATGGAGCAGATCTAAAACCGATAGTTATCAGTTTATGCTTGACGGTGGAAGGAGGTGGCGTTGAAACGACTACTCACAAAATAATTAACCCTTCAAGTAAATTACAGCACGATTTTAATTTAAATTAACTAAGTAGGAACTCTCTAAACACATTTTAATAATCATTTTTCAGATGTTTCCAAACCTGAATTTTTAAATACTAATTTACTAAATTCATCAGTTACTTTTGACAGAGGTGAAACTGTTGATCTTATTTGTAATGTCTCTGGTTACCCCAAACCTAAGATTTCGTGGACATGGGTGAGTTTGAGTTATTAACTTTTAGCTCTTGTGTGCATTAAAATGTTCTATGAAAATATTACTATGACTTTTAGGAAGGTCAACATGTAACAAGTTGGTCGTCTTCATTTAATTACTCACTTGGTCACAACGATGATGTTTTATCAATTAACTATATTTCTCCAAAAAACCAAGGAAAATTTGAGTGCAAAGCTTTTAACGAAATTGGATTGGCGTCAGCTTATATGGATATTATTGTCAAAAGTTCGTTTTTCAGTTAAACTTTATGTTGTATTATTTTGAAATGTACAAATTTAAAAGAAATTCAGGATAATCTATGGTTAAAATATTATATCATGTTTTCCAGATAATTCACTACCAAACTTTCTGCAACGTACTAACTTGAGGAATTCAAGTGTCTTTTTACAAACAGGAAACAACTATGACTTTACATGTTCTGCTACAGGTGACCCAATGCCAACGTTAACTTGGAGCTGGGTTCGTGATCATTTCACAATTTTAACGTGTTTTAAGCTACACGTTTGTGTTTCGTTTTTAATAGACGAATTAATATTAATTGCTTAATTTAGCAAAATGAAGCATTAAGATGCTGGCCTAATTGGAAACCTTCAGTTGACTTTGACTGCACCTTTTATCAATATGATCAAGTTCTGATTCTCAAAAATGTTTCCATGGAGACACAAGGGCGACTTATGTGTACAGCATCGAATTCTCATGGTACAAAGTCCGCTTACGTGGATATCAGGACAAAAGAAAGAGCAAATCCCAGCAGCAACCAGAATAATGTCGCGTACAATCAAAACCAAATGTTTATGATTTTGGGAATCGTATCTAGTGTTTTGGTTGTGTTTCTTGGAATTTTGTTTGCAAGGTTCTATTACAAGCAACGGGTAAACCAATGATTTAAATTTTTGATTCGATGAGATTTAATTTTGCATGAACATTACTATATGAATTTTTGCGAAAGCAGAAACTTCGTAGCTTTTTTGCTGGACTTTCTGAAAAACAATTTTACGAGGGAGACGTTGAAAATATTAATCCAGCCTTGAGTGTGACAGATCAAGCATTTTTGTTGCCATTCCAGCAAACTACCTGGGAAATCCCTAAACATCGTCTGAAACTGGGTACTTGCACATGGTTGCATTGATAACACTTTGACTAAAGAAACTTTTTATCCATAATTAGTATGATTTGTGAAATCAAATCTCTAGGAGGTTCGTTAGGATCAGGAGCATTTGGGTTAGTGCTAAAAGCACAAGCAAATGGAATCGTTGAAGGAGAAGATGTCACAACAGTTGCTGTAAAAATGGTTAAACCAAATGCCGACGAATCTCATTTTAAGGCACTCATGACAGAATTAAAAATTATGGCTCATTTGGGGAAGCACTTAAATATTGTCAACTTGATTGGGGCACAGACTAAAAATCTGGCAAAGAAAAGTATGTAATTATACGTATTTCCCTACCCAAATAAAAACAAAATGAAGATGAATCATTAAAAAACTGCTTTCTCTGATTTTTAGGAGAGCTCCTCGTTGTCATGGAATACTGTAAATTTGGAAGCCTTTTAATGTACATGCACCGCCACAGAAAATCATTCATAAACCAACTGGACCCTTCAACAGATCAAATTGACATTTCTATTACCACCTCAGCTAGTGAAGCTTACAAAGTGGAGAAGAAACGTCAACGATATCTTGTACATTCCGTTGGAAACAATATTGAAGCATCTAACGGCTATATGCAGGATGAATACAACGGAGATTATCAATCAAAAGATACTCAGCCTATCAGAACAACCGATTTATTAAGCTGGGCGTTCCAAGTTGCCAAAGGGATGGAATATCTCTCTTCACGACGGGTAGTTTGTTAAGCACGAAAAACTTTTATGCTAATTGTGTCTTAAATATATATATAAATATTTATAGGTTCTCCATGGAGACTTGGCTGCAAGGAACGTGTTATTGGCTGAAAACAACATTGTTAAAATTTGTGACTTTGGATACGCAAGGGAGACATTTAAGACTTACGACGACTACAAAAAGGACACCAAAGTAAAAAATTAAATTTTATCAAATATACTCATCAAAAAATATCTATATTTACAGTGACCATGCTTTGTAGGGTATTTTATTGCCTGTTAAATGGATGGCAATTGAATCAATTTACTATGGACTATTTTCTTCAAAATCTGACTGTTGGTCATTTGGAATCTTCCTCTGGGAGCTTTTTACACTTGGCAATAAGCCCTATCCAGGTATTTAGTCAACTAGTATACACGCAGAACATTCTTTTATAAATAATCTGAATTAAATGACAGGGTTGGAAATAAACGAGGACTTTTGCGAAAGACTTAATAATGGGTTCAGAATGGACAAGCCTCAATATGCCCCAAACTCCGTATACCATATCATGTTGGACTGCTGGGAACATGAACCAACAGATCGGCCCACATTTTCACAACTTTCAGATCAACTAGGAGGAATGATATCAAGTTGGCTTCGAAATCGTATTCATGACTTGAACGAAGACTATACGCGTTCAAATCAAGAAAGTGCCGGTACTGGTAGAACAGATTATTTGATGCAAATGGCAGAGCCAGAATACTGTGTGGAGGGTGAAGAAAAAAATAATTCTACGAATGTGACTCAACCACGCTACCACGAAATACCAACGCCAACATCTACTTCCCCCGAAATCGAGCCTGCGCCTGCGGGTACTGTTAATGGAAATATTAGGAATAGTCAATTCAGATTTTTCAAACAACGTCCACAGCCCCCACCCAGAAGGATATTTAAAAGCACAAAAATTCCTACAGTTTAAAAATTGCAGGTTCATTTATTTAAATTTAACTTATAAAAATATATAAATTATACTGGTAACATATTATTGCTACTTTGGTTGGAGTTTTTTCTTCGTGGCACAAAATCTGTAATGATTAAGAACGTTATGTTTGTGTGGAAACTGTTTTTCACAATATTCACATGAATGTACGCCAGCCCCTGCTCCCTCTGAATGATGAATTTCTTTATGAAGCCGGAGGCTACTTCCAGAAATGTATGACTTTTCACATAGATCACATTTGAAAGTGAACATTTCTTCGTGGGCTTTCCGAAGATGGTTGTCTGCAAAACAAATACAATTGTTAAATCAGTGTGCTTGTGGTTTATGACAAGATAAAATGTAAAATAAGGCATCATCATTACATGACATGTACTAATATTCATACGTACCCAGTAAATATTTATGGGGATATTTCTCATTGCAAAATTTACAACTCCGAGTTTTTTGAGTATCCGACGAGCCTCCAAGCCCCAAATGAAACTTGTCTATATGATTCTACGTAAAAAATGTAATAATAGAAGTAAATTAAGTTTTTAAAAACTGAGTAGATCAAAAACAAATCAATACTTATTTATGACACATAAATCAGCTTACAGTCAGCGCTTTTTTCTCCGCGTACGCAGCCCCACATATCTCGCAGACAAATTCCTTCCCTCTATTGGAATTATGGATCTTTAAATGTCTCTCCAAACTGCACTTCGCTTCGAATCCAGTCCCACAAATCTCACAGCGATGAGCATATCTTCCTTCATGAATTGTTCGGACATGTCGTCTCAGTTGAAGTGTATTTAAGAAACTCCTTCCACACTGCGAGCATATATATGAGTCTTGAGGTAATATCCAAGCTTCTTTTGAGACGTTAGCATAACGATGAGCACGGAGTATATGAATTTCTAAACCACGTAGAGTTTTCACCGTATAGTCGCACAGATTGCAGGCGAATAGCCCGGTTGTACAATCAAAAGATTGATCGTGTTTTTGATGCTGTAAAATAGAAAGTTATTTTAATAATCTAAAACTTGTACTAGTGATTAATAAACACATAATTATTAATTGCTCCAGTTTTCTTGCATGCTTACCATTATCATGTGAGCTTTCAAAAGATGAGATATATAAAAACTTTTCTGACAAATGGCACACTTTGTTGGCAATTTTTCTTCGTGTTTCTTTTTCATGTGACGACGAAGGCGCCCCTCACTTGTGCATGGAAATTTACACTTTTCACACTGCCACTTGTCATCCAATTGATTGCTCTTTTCATGTTCTTGCATGTGTCTCAACAATGATCCAGAATCAGTGTAAAGATAATTACATAATTTACACTGATAGCGACCATCTATCCTTCTATTTTCAGACCATTTTCTATTCACCCGAGGCAACCGTATGTCTTGTTTGTGATGCTTTTGCATGTGCATTTTCAATTGTGAGAAACGTCTTGCTTTGTGATCACAAATGGAACATGTGTACATAAAATGGTTCTGGTGAACTCGCCGTTTATGATATTCAAGAAGCTTTTCAGAGATCGTTGGAAATCCGCAGAGGTCGCAGTCAAACTTGTTATCCAGATCCGAACTGAGTTTATGAGTATTTTGATGACGTTCAATTCAAACGCTGGTGTAGTTTTGTAAAAAGCGGTGCATTGTTCACACTGCAGCATCAGTGATTCTTTGTCTTTGGGGTCGTCAATTGGCGTCCAAGCTTGAACCCCGTGCTGTAATGAAAAACAAAGTTTTGTTACGCTCACCACAAAAAAAATAGCTGAAGAACTAGTAATAATGTATGCTAAGGCTAAAAATAAGCCAAATACGTGACGTCGAAAATTTTAATGGTTTATAATCATGCAAGGATTATCTTAACCTTACCTTGTCAAACATGTGTTTTTCGTAATGATGTCTTCTTGATCCAACGTAACCACAGATAGAGCAAGTATTCTTATTCGTCATTTGATGTGCCTTGGTCATGTGATAACGAAGCTTGTATTCCGAAATTGTTGGGTACTTGCATTTTGGACAATCATACTTGTTCCCGTACACTTCCGTACTTTCTTTGTGAACAAGCATATGATTTCGGAAACCATTTGGACTTTTCTGAAGTATTCCACAAATTTTACAAATTTTCACAAGCGATGGGGGCTTATCTTCTTCAGTCTTTTTCTCGTTGGGGTCATCTATTGGTGTCCACACTTGAATATTATGCTGTAATCAAACAAGTTTTACATCCTTTTTTATTTAGACTCTGCGCATTGTATAAAATATTTTTAACTCGACAGTTATATAAAACTATTAGTTCAAATACCTTATCTAACATATGCTTATCATAATTCCATCTTCTACTTCCAACGAAACCACAAATAGAGCATGTATTTTTTTGGGTCTCTTGATGTGCTCTGGTCATGTGCAAACGAAGTTTATTCTCTGAAATGGTAGGATACTTGCATTTTGGACAATCATATTTGTTCCCATATTTCTTAGTACTTTCTTCGTGAATACTCATATGTTGACGGAAACCATGGGCAGTTTTCTGAAAATTTCCACAAATATCACATGTGCTTTCCTTCTCGACTGGTGGAAATTTAAGTTTACGTTTCAAAGGTCTTGCTGCTTCAGCCTTTTTCTCCTTGGGTTCGTCAATTGGTGTCCACACTTGAATGCCATGCTGTAATCAAAAACATACAGATTAACTCATTAAGTCAGAAAATTTAACGGATCAAGTCAACAATTAATCGTACAATTTCAAATCTAGTTTCAGTACCTTTTCCAACATATGCTTGTCGTAAATATGCCTCCTACTTCCAACGAAACCACATACTGAACAGGTATTATTGTGAGTTTCTTGATGAGCTTTCGTCATATGGTAACGAAGCTTGAATTCCGACGTTGTTGGATATTTACATTTCAGACAATCATACTTGTTCCCATATTTCTCGGTACTTTCTTCGTGAATATTCATGTGATTACGGAAACCATTTGGGGTTTTCTGAAACATTCCACAAATGTGACAGGTGTTGCCACCGGATGAGCTTCCAGGATAACGTGATGATAATCCCTTCTTGCTGAAATCAGAATTAGAGTTCCATTCGCTTTTTATTCAAATCTTTTTGTTCAATTCAGTCGGAATATTCTGAGAATATGCCTACTTTCAAAATACATCAATATTACAGCTTACCACTTCCCTGATTTTCTTTTATTGTCCCTTTCCAACTTGATTGATTTTGTTGGCAGAGCTTCTTCTTCCGGTTTATAATCCGAATCATCAGAGCCAGAGAAATTGCTACCTTCTTCATCCTCATCGTCTTCCAGGTTTATCCTTTTTCTTCGTCGTTTAGAGGGACCTGGCTCCTTTTCTTCATCACTGGCTGGGTCTGGATCTGGTAGAATACTGTCATTTTCAGCGTCAGATTGTGTATTAGAGAAACTATCCATAAAAGAGTCTCCTTCCGGGAAGTCATGACTACTTTCCTCTTCATTGAAAAGTTCGGCTTTTACATGACCAGTTTCAGTTTTCACATTAGCTTTATCTACCGAATCTGCAAAAAAATCAATCAAGTTAAATCAGAGATATTAAATGCATTTAAACGATACAACTACACACACGTAATCACCAAAAAAACAACTAAAACAAGTACCTCCATTATCCATAAATTGTCTAATTTTTCCCGCAATCTCCTTGCCCTTAAAACTACTGGGAAACCTGGCATTACAATTTCCCGTCCAACTTAACTTCAACAGTTCCTTTAACCTATCTCCCAACGTCGTAATTTTCCTCTGAAGGTCTACCACCTTCATGTGCAAGTTAAATGTTTCAGTAATCACATCTTCACACTTGACACAAAAGCAATTAAGAGTATCCCTTCCCACATCTCCATCCTCAATCACCAGTTCCAAGAACTGCTCATCCTTCAACTCTAATAATTTCTTCCCTATAAAGTACACCACTAAATGCTCATTCAAAACCGATGGTAACCCATGACTACCAGGAAACTTCATAGGATTAACAGTTCTCCTTCCCTTTCTAACTGGTTGACAGCAAAGGTCACAAGAGGAATTTACACTGAGAGCCATTGTACATCAATTATAAAAGTTAAACTACATAAAGCAACTTAATTTAATATTTCTAAGTAGGGTAAGTTTCAGAACCTTTTTATTTCGATAGAACAGACAACAGAGAACCGAAGAACAGCTCAGCTGTCGAGCTTACCTGTCAATCAAGCATGTGTTGTTGAGTGTGTTATGTTTACGTTTCATGCATACATATATGTGGCATACTGGCATGTATGCATTCTACACGGATGTCTTTGTTGTCGGGTTCGGGTTGCTTAGCATGCTGCGTCACCAACATCCATCATCCATGGCACCGAACCGACCAAGTAAATTAGGGTTTTTCATGTTTTCAAACATGAAAGACAAGACGCTAATTTACTTAATTTGATAATATACTGAAGATATGTATGAAGAAAAATATGTACATAATTCGCCTTAATTTTTAAATCAGAATGGAAGTCATTTGGAAAGGGTCAACTTACCAGCTCAATTTTAAACACTTTCCATTGTGCATCATACTACATACATTGTTACTATGGTTGCAATGAGCAGTTCACTATCGTCATACACCAATTGATACATACAATGAGTTTTGCAGCTTTGCATGAGCCCTAACGAAAAATCTCTCTACTTGAATCCATCGTACCCTGGTACCGGTGGTTGGAAATTACCGTAACGTCAGTAAATGGGAAAAGTTTTCTTTTTCTTGTGGCTTTTTTAGATTCGATGTTGT
>JAQFXM010007326.1:0-12004 GCA_034693345.1 Entomobrya multifasciata | reverse complement strand
TGTTTACCAATTGTAAATGTTATTGGGGGACAATGTGAAGAAAGTCAGCAATGTACAGTAGGTAGACCAGGAATGTACAGCGATTGTGTTGAATCTTTGGATAATCCTAACATTAAAGTTTGTGATTGTATTGGTGGAGCAAAACCTGAGCCGGGGCAACATGAATGTTTAAAATCAAATGGGTATATTGGAGAAACGTGTAAATTGGATGGAGATTGCGTGGGTAATCCGGGAATATCTTCGGCTTGCAGTAGTTCTGGCACGTGCTTGTGTTTGGGTGGATACTTATCTTCAAGTCAAATGGACGATTGTATCGCCATACGAAATGGACTTGGTGAAAGTTGTATGGAGTCAAGCCAATGTCAAAAGGGGATTCCTGGAATGTTGAGTGCTTGCATTTTGGGATCTTGTAGATGTACAAGTTTTGGTATAAATGAGCCTGGGGAAGATTTTTGTCATAGGAAGGCTACTTTGGTGGGAGATCCATGTCAGATTCATGAGCAATGTTGGGCAAATCTATCAGAGAAAAGTTACTGTGTTGGTGGAAAATGTGAGTGCATGAAAAATGACCAGCCTTCAATTGACCTTTCTACATGTGTTTAAATTTTGGCGAAAGTATTTACAAAGATAATTTGGACTTTATTAGGAATATTTAGTTTAATCAAAACGATTGGAGTTTGGTCATTTACCAGTTTTAATATTAAAATTGATTACACAAGTCAAAAAAAAATTATCTGGCTTATCACAAAATGTTGCTGTCGATATTTTATGACATTCTTATTTATTCCATGAATTGATAAAATACAAAGCATATAATAAAAGTCATCGATAAAACGAAATTTTGATATAACTGCGAAACATTACGAATTGGCATTTGAAAGGTATCTTTTGTTGGATCGGCTTCATTTTACTTCACATCTAATCCATACAAATCAATTGTACAAATAAAGCAATGGTTTGTTATTGAAAGTTTGATAAATCTTTGAACAAATAAAGTAAAATATGCATTTTTTGCTTATAATGATTCATACCAATTTCGCAAAACATAATTCTTTGCTAATAGATAAATAAAGGCAATTTAGGTGGTTTCTTGATTAGATACGTAGAAGAAACCAAAAGAAATGGGCCGAGTAAGCATTCGGATATCTCAGCCGTATGATGATGAATAAAACAAAACTTGATACGCTTAGATAGCCAAGAGTCTAACTTGAAAGTGTGCAAAGGGATTTTTATCAAACTGCTTCTACGTTGGAGAAATAAAGTCAAACTATGTTTAAGAAAATCAGATTTTTTCGAAAATTAAATCTTAATCGCAGCGTATACAATTCTCATCAAATCGGATTTTGCGGACAATTTTTTCAAGAGATGCCAAATTCAGGAAACCTGCCCGCTAATCGTGGCAATAACGCATACTTTATATCCAATGTACTCAATATATGGCTTATACAATGCTTCATTTGGAATAATACTTATCAATTCCCATATTCATTGTTCTTCTCTAGAATCCTGTTGATTACCAAAGATTTTTAACATTTTAGCACGTTTTGGATCAATCTGTCTTTTCTTGTGTAGCAACCACAAACTACCCAGCAACGAACTGTTGAGATTATTTCTCAATTACCAATGCAGTGGGCGATAATCCACAAAGAAGAGTTTCGAAAAAAAGTTAATCATGCTTCTTGAGAAGCCCTCAAATCTTTACTACTTCAGTGATTTACGATTTACCTGAAAAGGAGTCTTTCATCATTTTTTGATTTCGAGCTGCCACTAACACACAAAAGCATTTACAGAGCAATGATTGGGCACATTTTTAAGTTGGACTCTTGGCTATATAATAATATCAAGTTCTGATTTATTCATTGACATACGGCTGAGATATCCTAACATTTAGTCGGCTCATTACTTTTGGTTTCCCCTATGTATACTAAGTTAGGTCCGCTGTTATGAGCGATTTGTGTTACAAAATTGCATTACAAACATAAAGTTATGGATATATTTACAAGCTAAAAATCTAATTTAAGTAAAATGCACGGCTATCATGAATATATAACTTTTACAATAACATGTAAATTGTTGTACCACACATGTTAATGTAGCTTGAATAGTTACAAACCTGCTATACTTTAACCATAATATGTTTTATTAAAAACTTGCTTCAATAATAGAATAAATGTTGTGGTTTCATTTATTTCAAAGAAATAATTGTCGCTGCACCCGTTGAATTGAATAACTAAACAAATTATGATATGCTGGTATTCTACTTTATACGGGTACATAAAACTGACCAGTACAGCTATACGTGTATGCATTTATGTAGTATAATATTATATAAATAATTACAATTCGTTGTAAAGTTTAGCAACGTGTTTTAATCAGAATGATTTATACAAATTGAAGCGTTTTTTTATTCTCAGCACTAAACTGGTCGAAGTTTAAATCTATCTTGAACACATCTCACGCTGAAAAGAAATATTTTGCACTGTTTTATATTTGCAAGAATAAATTCTAAACTAAAACACAAAAAAATATGATTTTATCAGTTTCGCCAAGAAGTACGCCTCCACATAATTGATCTACAATAACGGGGAATACCTTGTGTTTAAAAAATTATACTTTTGAGTTAAAATCGCCTAAAATGTCATTTTAGAATCGATGTTCTAAAGTTAGACCTTGCCATTTTTCGGTAACGTAATATTTCATAATCTAAAATATAAATTTAGAAATAATTTATGAACCAGGTGAAAGTTATCCATCGGGAGAGTCATGTGCATGGGTCTTTTACACACACCTGCTAGCAAAATTAGATTTCAACTTGAGTCACGGTTAAGTCGGAATCATTTGTCTATTAGCGCAATAGATCTTGAGAAACATGTTCCCAAATTCGCGAAGCATATTTTGTAAGTTTATTTAAGTAGCAGTCTTTTTACTTAACTATGAAATGACGGTACAGCAGAAACGCAAAAGTTGGTAATGCAGTATGATTTACAGGAAGCCCAATTCTACATTGTCTGTCGATGGATTAGTGGCGCTGGTATTCTTCAACTCATTTAGACAAGCCCAGAACACTACGCGCTTTCGTTTGACATTCTCCACGGTAGTCAATATGACAGAGCCTTTAGGTTACAACATCGTTATTTCATAAAACTAACCCTGACTTGCGTAGAACTGATGAGTCATTCATAGAGTTAAACAAATAGTTTAGCTGAAAGACAAATGAAATAACTGTTGATGTTAACGGTTTTATACTTACATAGAAAAACTTTTACAGGCCGGTGGAACTGAAAATGAAAACAGAATGCGATGGCATTTATCAAAATGGTATATCTGGCAGTGCGAGTATTTACTAAACTCCATATGAACAAAGGAATTTGGTTTTTATGAGTTCTTTCGGTTATTAATGGGGATCGGAGAGGCTTTCTCAAAGCTGCTGGAGGAGGAGGGCTATAAATTGTTATTTTTTGCTGCAAGGACAAGATTCAGTACTGTGCTGGAATTCGGGGTCACGTGAGTCAGGTTTTAAGAAAGCTGTTTGTGGTTATATATGAGCCAGGAAATTCTAATGGTACTTCGACTAATAACTGATGAAAGGTAATGTTCAAGTCAAATTGTAGTACGTTAAAAACAGTTTGGTTCATAATCTGGAACAATAAATGTCTAACGATCAGTAAAATACGTACGTGAATAACTGAAAATAGATAACTTAACAATACAACTATACCTTTTCATTCCAACAAGACAACTTATTTGGATGCCAACTTTGTTGAATGCAAAAAATGTAATAATTTGACTACATCTTAAACAGAAAATAAACCTTGGTCAATTCACTTATTACAATGTTAATATAAAATCTTTTTGTATGCATATAATCAAGCTAAATAATTTCTTCGATCAGAATTATGGCAAATTAATTATTTAGTTAAATTTCTCACCAAACGTAGTTTGAATTCCTCTGTTGCAAAACGTCAAATCTAAAATAAAAATGATTTTTACAGGAAACATAGACATTAAACCAGTTATACTTGCAGTTAGCGACACAAAGTTTTTTCGTTCAAATAATAAATTGTCACCTCATTTTCACAATCTATTTAAAATACATAGCTTCATATTTCAACTACCTTTCAAGATTACTCTGACTCAAACTGATCAAGAATATTGTATCAAAACATGCTTACCCAGAAAAGTATGAGTCAATTTTAATCAAATATTATAAAATTATAAATTCATTTGTTTCTAAACGTAAAAATCTTATTTTCAGGTGATCTGTGCTATTTTTAATTTACTTGCAATATATATGCATGCTATTTACATCTTAAAAGCAAATCTGACTTTCGAGACAAGTAATTCTTCTTTTGTTAGCAGCGTTTTTGATTTGGTCACAAATGTTTTTTCTTTTGTTCTTGTGCTGCTAACAATGAGGATAATGTGGTTCCAGAAGCATAAAGTGCTACAGATCTTCGAACTGACCAAAACGAGCAATTCATTTAGAAATATTTTAAAACTAGGAATGCTAGTTGCAGTGCTTGTTACAAGCACTACCAATTGTATTCAACTATTTGAGTTCTCTGGTGGCTTAGCAAACGTGTTTGATGTAACCAAGGAAGTTGGGATTCCCACTGTTGTTGATACAGAGACATTCTCTTGGTTTGTCGACGTATTTGGAAACAATAGTTTCACTCGTATTTCTCAAAACATATTTGACAGGCTATGCATTTTGGCAATTTCTAATTGTTATGCTTATTTTTACTTTGCGCATTTTATGTTTTTAACTCTTGGCTTCTCTATGAGAGATATTGCGAAAGAATTCACAATGGAAATGGAGTCTAATGAAAACGTTGAAAGGGGTGTCGAGCTATACCTTGACCTGAAGAAAAGAGCATTTGAACTGAACAGTATATTTGGAAGTCAACTTTTGTCCTACTTTTTTGGCAGTACTGCATACTTTATTACGGGCCCTGATATATTTAAGAATTATCGAAAGCCATCGGTGGTGGAAAACTACAGCTTCATAATGTATTTTTCCACGTACATCTTATTTTGGATTATAAGTGCTAATTACCATACTTCTATTCAAACTACCATAAGGAACTGGCTAGACTGTCAGATCTTTCCTAATTATCACGATCATATAGTTAAGTTGAATCCGCAAAGTAGACCTGATTCTTTTGTCGGACAGACTAAAATGCAACTGGAAAGCATGGAAAGAGAATTAATGGCTGGTTGTCCATCTTTGGCAATTTCTTCAAAGTATTTTGCAATTACGACTGGATTATTGGGAACGGTATGAAGAATCCCAATTTGTTCATAAGTTTTTAAGTAAAAAAAATATAAGCTCGAAGTTGTTTAAATGGGGTTTATTTTTATGATATTTGCAGATGATGGGGTTAATAATTACCTACAGTGTTATTATATTTCAAATGCAGCCATCAACCTAGCATATATAATTCATTTTGATATTTTGTTGGATAAATATTTAAAATAACTGTTTTAATCAATTAAAGTAAATTAAAGTAATTCGTAGGCGTTGTAGAATAAATATACGAACAAACAAACTATGAGTCAAAGCTAGTTTTGAACGATTCTTTTAGCAGTTTTCAATTAGGTTAATGGTTTTCACGAAACGTGTGTTTGCGCTAGAAATATTTTGTATCACGCCCAAAAGTTGATGAATTTAAATGCACAATTGGTTATTTTTTAATGACAAATTGAATTATGCATACTGTATTTCGCCTTACAATAGATACTTACGATGTACGTTTCTAAACGATAATTTTATTGTGTAGACATAAAAATAAATGTGTTGCTAAAGATCGAAAACATGAAAGTTTTCAATTCGCAGGATCATAAAAATAGAGCTGTTCATTTTCATAATCTTTTCGATATTTACAGCTGCATATTTCTTCTGCCATTTACTGTAAAAGAAAATAAGAAAAGCGATGAATATCTGATAACATCAAGTTTTCCACGAAAAGTAAAAAAGCCGTAATAAGCATAAATATTATTAAAATACTTTTCTTCGTTTAAAATATTTCTGTTTTATTTCATAGGTAATCTTTTCAATATTTATCGTGATTCTAGTTGTTGTGGAATTCTATTACTTTTACTATTTATATGATAACAATATCCCAAGTAATTCTTCATTCATTAGCAAGATATTTAATGTGGTTAGCAATGTTACCTCATTGGTATTGGTTATGTTATCGATGTGGAAATTGTCGTTCGACAATGGTAGAACCCTAAGAATCCTGGAGTTAACCAAAACGGCAGTTAAGCATGGCACATCATTGAAATATATAATGGCATTACCAGTCGTTTTGGCTAGTGTATTTAATACAATCATTCAATTTGAAAATTTCGGAGGCTTCTGGAACCTATTTGATATGAGCAAGCAAATATGGTATTTTTATGTGAGCGTGCCCAAGGAATCTGTTTGGTCCGTTGTCATGTTTGAAAACAGTACTCTATCTGATTTCATTCAGAATATATTTGGACGTGTCACTGCTTTTTCGATATCCCATTGTTATGGACACTTCTACCTAACACATTTCATCTTTTTGTGTTTGGCCTTAGCCATGAAAGATACTGCAAATGAATTTGCAATGAAAATGATGGAGAAAATAGAGGACGTGGAAAGAGGCACTATGGAGTTTTTACTTCTGAAAAGAAAGATACATGAACTTAATGGAATTTTTGGGACTCAGCTTTTAATTTATTTTTTCGCAACTACGTCGTACTTTGTAACGGGTCCTGACATTGTTATTAGAGATTTTCAGAATACATCATATGCTCCAAAGCTTGGTTACGGTTTGTTTTTCTCAACAAGTATGCTATTTTGGACGATTTGTGCATATTTTCATGCTTTAGTACAAGAAACTCTGAGAAATTGGTTAGACTACCAAGTTTTTCAAAATAGTCGGAATTGTAAAACATTGGAAATTCGAATGCAGTTGGAGAGCATGGAGAAGGAATGGGTAGCTGGCTGTCCATCTCTTGCAATATCAACGAAGTATTTTGCAGTAACGAACGGGTTCTTGGGAACGGTATTAATTTTACATCATATCCTAAATAACTAATAAATAATAAACTACATGGATTCTTACATATTTTAATATTTTTAACGATGCATTTATTTAACATTTGCAGATGATGGGACTAATTATTACATACAGCATAATAATATTTCAAATGCAGACATCAGGATGACAAACTATTGCAGGCATTACAGTAAAATGAACTTAATTGTATTGAAAAGGGATACAACTAATAAAGTTAAATTTTTCTGCATGGCCTTGCACCAATTAAAAAAAAGCCTAATCAAATTCGACCACTTCTAACGCTTCACCTCCATTCAAATTGGTAATTGAAAATGTAAGTACTGAAAAATCAAATGAAAGATAAAATTAAATCAAACAAATAAGTCGGTAGTAATTTAGTATAAATATGTACAATTTTACATAAATTTAACAGTGAAACCGAGTAAAATAAATGGTTTCATGCAGCCATATGTGTATGTGCATTTTCCAGAGATAATATTTATAATTTTTGTATAAATGCAAGTTTCAAGCAATCTTTTAACTATCAACTTATGCATGGGCAGTTTATTACGATACTTCCTGAGTTTCGAGGTGAAAGTTTAAATTCACTTGATTATATGTCACAGTTATATTAGTTTTAGCTCGCATTAGATAGAATAACATCTCCAAATAGTTAGAATAATTTCATTTTTATTACTTGGTATAATTGGAAACGACTTTTGAGTAGGAATACCACCATGATTCTAAAACTTACTCAAGTGCTTAATCAAAGTGTTTTGCAGTTACATGTTTAATTTATGAGTTCAAAATTACAGTGAAAGCTGACGTAGATAACGTAAGAGCTTTAATTATGTACTGCTTGTATTTCTCTGTGAAATGAATAGTTCAACATGTACATTTTATACAGTCCATTTAAGATAACACTCCGAATTCTTGTAATATTTGAATATGTATATCCGCATTTATTTTACGAATTAATTTATCGGCCTTTAAATGAAGCCCAAATTGTACTTTTATTATACATAATAGCAGCGTGTGTTTTAATATTTTTGGTACTTAATTTCTAGAGAAAAAGTGTTCAAAATTAATGGTATTCAGTTAATGCAATAACCTTAAACTTTTATTCGTGTTTCCAGGTTCCAAAACTGCATTTCGTATAATAAATAGTAAGTATATTAGTAGCATCTGTTTGCTCATGTATTTTCTAGCTGATGAAGTCAATATTCCATGTGTGTGATTTATAACTTAGCATGTTTTATTAGCTTTATATCGATTCACGACATTTTTTAATGAATTATAGTAAAAAATAAGCATGATGAGTTAATGACACTCGTAGAAAAATCCAGCAGTACCAATCGAAATTAACCAAAGGTCATGAAATCAAGGTCGCCTGCTTTTACAAACGATGAAATTGCAATCATGAACCAGCTAGGCTGTCTGATATTGTGTGTGTATTTATATGCTAAGATGTGGATTCATTTACTATTAAGTGTTTCGTAAGATTGTTTTTAAAAGCAGTTGATACATTGACTGTGGTCAGAGCAGACATCAAAATGTGCACAATCCGCATCCATGGTCTAACATTTTTCTGTTTTACAGCGGTGTTCACTGTATATGTACAGTCCAGCAATATTTTATTTTTCCACTTGGTAGCAACCGCAAGTCATCGCACATCAATATGGCCTTTAGCCGAGAAATTGGCCGAAAATGGTCACAACGTAACTTATATATTTCCTTTGGACAGAAAAATTGGAAGCCATCCCAACATTGAAGAAATTACACCAAGTAAAATGGTTCCTATAATGAAATTTAATGGAGGCGAATTGGACATCAACCTGAAGTTGAACAATACCCTACATCTTTTCTATCAAAAAGCCTTTGACATTTGTGTTGACCTTTGCAAAGCATTTTTCGACAGTCCGGAAATTGTAGAATGGTTAAATAGAGAAAATCTTCATTATGACCTTTTTATAATTGATTCATCATTTGGAGAGTGCATTTACGGATTGCTTTATAAATTTAAAGCTAAACATATTACATTTGTGCCTGTTATTGCTCCACATCACTGGGATACATTCGGAATTGTTCCACCATCAGCCACTACTCCACCCACAATATCCTTTTTTGGAGTAGTCCCAAAATCAAAAGAAATGGGTATAGTTGGAAGAATAAAATCAACTTTGGAGCCAATGGTTTGGCGACTTGGACATGAGTACATGTATCTTCCCAAAGTAAAAGCATTAATTGAAGAAAGAATGAACATTCCTGGTGGACTACCAGATTTACAGGAATTCGAAAGAAATACAAGTTTAGTTTTTGCAAATTTTTATTTTGTGGAGGATTTTCCACTAACATTACCACCTTATTTTGTATCGTATTCGGGTTTATGGTGTAGTAGAGATATGGTTAAAACACGTAAACCACTGCCAAAGGATTTAGCACAATTTGTGGAACAAAACGATAGTGATGGCTTCGTTTATGTGAGCTTAGGCAGTTCTGTAATTGCTTACACAATGCCAATGGAACTTCGAAATACGTTTTTTGAAGCATTTAATTCATTTCCGAAATTAAAGTTTTTGTGGAGATGGACTGGTGAAGTACCTGCAGATAAACCAGAAAATGTATGGATGCAAAGCTGGTTTCCTCAACATGATATTTTAGCTCATCCAAAAATAAAAGGATTTGTGACGCAATGCGGACGTCCAAGTACACAGGAAGCGTTGTGCCATGGGGTTCCACTGATAACTATACCAATTTGGGGTACATGTTTATCATTTTTATTACGGGATTATCCATCCAACGCAAGTTCAACTTATGTAGTAAAGATGATATTATTATTTCAGGGGATCAAGATTACAATGCTGATAGATTGGAACAGATTGATTCAGTAATTAACATTGATGTAATGAATATGACTGCGGACACATTGAAGGAAGCTATTAAAACTTTAGTATACACTGATAAGTAAGCGTTTTTATGGATCATTGGAAGCATAATTCTAAACCAATCAGTTATATATTTCAGTTATATGGGTGTAGAATGCTTTTTTTATGATTTTCCTTCTTTCTAACAGGTACAGAAACCGGATGTCAGAGCTTTCTCAAATATTTATGGACAGACCAATAGATCCTCTAGATAACGTTATATACTGGACTGAATACGTTCTCCGTCAAAAAGACACCAGTCTAATGAAACCTTTGGGAATGTATCGTACTTGGTATGAACGAAGACTTTTGGACGTTTACATTGTCATAATTGTGACTCTGTCTGCAACACTTGCTATTATGTTATCGATACTATTTTTAATTGTTAAAATAATGACACGGTTTTTTAAAAACTGGACTGTCAACTCCAGAAAAAACAAGACTGATTAAAAAAGTGTTTGAAATGTAGGTCTAAGTAAATTGATTGCCATTTCATAATTACTATATTTTCTGTTTCCTTTTCAGGAATAAATTAATTTTAATACATTTTTCTCATTGATGATAAGTGTTGTTAAAATATATAAGGCATCACTAAAAAATAGTTATTTTGCAATATTATTTTTACAGATTTAATACTGTTCTCTTAATTGTTAATGTAGGGTCTTGGATACTTCTAAGTCATTCTCTTAGAGGTTTTGTCATTTTGCTAACTTTAGTCTATGTAACTGTTCTTATTTCGCGATTAGAACCGATATTATAATATTACTGTTTATGCATTGAGTTTTAAGAAATTGCCATGCAGCCATTTTTATGCAATGAAAGGTAACGTTTGCACCGATATATTACAACAAATGCCGTGAGAGCAAAAACTTACTTCTCCAATGTCAGAGATTGTGCGACTAAAAAAATCCAGGTATTTTTTCCATTCATTTTTATTCTTTCGAGATGAAAGCTATAAAGCAGGAAAACTGCATTAAAAATATTGTAACAAAATCGAAAAGTTTGTGAAAAACCACTTTTCTGCACGCAAGCAGTTTCAGTCATTCACACAATGCATGTATAAACGCCTCAAATTTCACGAGTTTTTTACTAACCATCGTGTTATCCAACATTCAACTTCCCAAGGTCATGTAATAAAAATGCATCTGGACAACTTGTTGTTTTGCTGTATTACTGATACTATTTAGTTTGTTGTGGCTCATGAGTACAGACCTGTTTATTAAGTCACAATGATCAGTTGATCCAAAGACATTGCAACGAGAAGACATCAAAATGTACACCATCATCTCATGGCCATTTCTATTTTTCTTCAGTTTTTCTGCTACAAATTATGGAGAAGTGGAAGCCAGTGATATTCTATTTTTCCATTTGGCAGCCACTTCAAGTCACCGAACATCAGTATGGCCATTAGCCGAAAAGTTAGCTGACAAAGGCCACAACATAACTTACATATTTCCCATTTTGAAGAAAATCGGAAGTCATCCAAACGTTAAAGAAATCACTCCAAGTAAAATGGTTCCTTTGGCAAGGGATTTTGGAGGGGATTTGGATATCAACATGAAATTAAACAACACACTTCACAAGTTTTACGAGAAAGCATTTGATGCTGGTTTGGGACTCTGCGAAGCATTTTATGATAGCCCAGAGATTAGAGAGTGGTTAAATACGCCAAATCTTCATTTTGATCTTTTAATGATTGATTCGTCGTTTAGCGAGTGTGCATACGGATTAGTGCATAAATTTAAAGCGAAGCATATCATATTTGCTCCAGCGATTCCTCCGTTTAGTTGGGATGGATTTGGCATTGTTCCGGAGTCAGCTACTATTCCTCCTTTGATATCAATGTTAGGCGCGCCTATGAAGGTTACTGAAATGGGATTAGTGAGTAGAATCAAGTCGACAATTGAGCCAATACTTTGGAGACTTGGATTTGAGTACATGTGTGTCCCGAAAATGAAGGCGATTATTGCAAACAAGTTGAATTTGAGTGATTTACCAGATTTACAAGAATTTGAAAGGAATACAAGTTTGGTTATGGTTAACATGCAT
>JAQFXM010007325.1:0-12005 GCA_034693345.1 Entomobrya multifasciata | reverse complement strand
GTTGACTCGAAGGAGGCCTTTGGCTGACTGACAAACTTTTACTTTTCATTTTCATCTCATTTCTCCAAATCTACCTATCTAAATCCCTATAAACCAACCATATAAGCAAAAACGTATGCATGCATACCTTGTAGAATACAAGCTCATTTTTATTTCTTATGGTGCAATATATTTTTTATATGACTGTTAATATTGTTATTATTCATTTCAAATCAATTTCACTTCAAACCTTTACGAAAAAAATCATTTTCTAGAAAACCAATCTTACTAACGAACAGTTATCCTTTTCTGGTTTCACAAAATATTTACTATTGTAAGATAGGCATACTGTCAATATTCACATACAAAAGAAAAATACCTCAAGCTTCTCAGTACCTGTTTTATAGGTCAGTAAACGAGAAATTGTTTGCCGTTCCCAACAAAGTACAAAATACACAGCATCATCACCACCACCACCACCTTGTCAACCAGTTTCCTCATCTCTGAACCACTGCAGCTTTAGACAAGCTTATATGCGTATGCCATAATGAAAACGAAAGTTCACCTTTAAATACTTTCGAATAGCTTAGCATGCAAACATGCACATGTGGCGTCTTGCCAAAAAAACCAAAAGCAAGCCAATGTCAATGTCATGTGTACGCTACCCAGTCTACAAACACATGTTATCATTATCCCCATAAATTATTTAATGCCACTTGCTACACTCATAAAAAAATTCTATGCCATTTCCCATCCGGTTTTTTTCTTCATTAAAAATTTAAAATCCTCACAAAAATGCATCAAGACAATTTTGTGCTCACAACATTGAAAAGGTATCATCTGGTGAAATTGACCGTTAGCTATTTTTCGACTATGTGCACTGCAGTGCATTAAAAATACATACAAATGGAATCTTAATTAAATGCGCTACAACTTTTTTAAAAACTAACGGACAATTTCACTAGATGGTCCCTTTTCATTTTTCGAGACACGTATTTTTTCAAATGCATACTAAATTTTTGTACGTACGTAATAATTACATGAATGAGAATATATAAGAGTAATAATAATAATGTCATATTTTATTTCCTTTTTTTTCATTCATTCGTTCATTTTACAGTCCACCTGCCTCTCTCGCCTCTTCTGCTCTGATATAATAATTGTATAGAGGTAATAAGAGTATTAATAGTATAACATGTATAATATGTATATTTTTTCATGATATATATTTTGTATATATATTTTAAAGAGAAATGTGCCCACAATTAAGTTTTTTTATAGTGATCACCTTGATCACCACCAACCACCAAGACAAAAAATGTATACAGACTTTGCTTATCAAGTTCCTTTTTTTCTTCATCGATAACAATCTTTTATAATAGCTATATATACTATACATTTAAATATTGTGCATTCACCATTTATCATTCAGAAGAAGAAAAATTAACAAATCATTTTTTAGCGTCCGCATTCCGCAAATCTCTATAGCTACAATGTATTATCATTCTCATCACATTTACCATCATTTCTTCATCATTCATCTTATAATCCTTCGTCACCAACAATTAAATATGTTAATTTACATTAAATGTACAATCATTCATTAAAAATGTCAATCATCATTTGTGTTTCGGTGAAAACAAAAGGGATCATTTGGTAAAATTGTCCGTTATTATTTTTCCAACTTTTCCATTGCATTGCAGTAAATTGCAAGCATGCAGCTTAAACGAAATGTACTACAAAATTCGAAAAATTAGTAACGGACAATTTTAACGGATAGTACCTTTTTCATTTTCGGAAACACAATATTTTTAAATTCTTAACAAGCTTACTATTTACTTAAAAATTAATTGATTGTTCTTCTTTGTTGATTTATTAAATACTCTACCTGTTAATCTACCAATTTAAATCTGCTTATCTTCTGCTTATCATTCAAAGATAAGCTTTTCTTCTTCATCCAAACCATAAATAACAATTTATTTTTAAATCTCTTCGTTTTTTTCATGCTCCCAGAAACCAACCCAATTTAAACTACCTACCTTACTAGATTTTTTTCTACAAACTTACATAACATTTTTTTATAATTAATAGCTTATCTAATTCTACAAAACACTGATTTTTCCCTTTTTTGTTGATTTGATGATTTTTCTTCTTGATTCTTTTTTTCTTTGGAGCTTATCTTCGAAGAGCATGCCACATGGCAATAGGTTTGCGAAGTGACGACAACATTTGATTCCAGTGGGATAACGGTTTGCCTGTGGCTGTCGCTCCAACAATCACATGTCCTACTGAATATGCACGTCCCTCAGCTTCCAAACTGTCTGCTACAGTGATTCGCATATGAATTGTCTGTTTTTGAAAAATAGAGAAAAATTACCCAATTAATACAAGTTAAATAATTTAGGCAAATAAGGTAAAATTATGCAAAATAAATATGTCATGTTACTTTTGTTTTTTAATTATTTTTTTAAAGGAATTAAATTTTAAAAAGTTAAATGTAGATTTTTTACTTTTCAAAAATTAAAACTCCATTTTTTAGTTGTAATTTTTTAGGGATTTTTTTTTAATTTTCAATAAATTTTTCTGTTAAAATTTTTTAGGATTATTTTAAAATTATTCAGATTTTTTGGGATTTATTTTGCATTTTTCAGTTTTTTTTGGGATTTAGAACAAAATCAGATTTTTTGGGATTTTTTAATATTTGTTTTGGATTTTAAAAAAGGATTTGATTTTTTTGACTCCTTTAATTAAATAAAAAAATATTATTTTTGCTAGCGATTTTTTACAATATATTTTATTCTCACCTGAAGTGCATGCGGCGGTATGCTAAAAATCATAGCCTCATTAAAAATAGGATTCCGTTCTCCCCGCTTTGTCGAGCTCTTCTTTTTACTCACTTTTTTCCCTTTTTGCAGTAAATACACCTGTAACACAAACGCAACCATTAATATTTAATTTCCTTCTCCCTCATTCAATAAATATTCAAGTACATTCATCTCCTCCTTTGTTTTTTTTCTACCTTGACAAACGGATCTCCGGTTTCCCTTTCCTGGGGAAACCTAAGATTTCTCGCTTTAACCACCACAACCGTTAGCCTCTCAGCCGTCGGCAAATAAGACAAGCTGAACATGACCTCTCCAAACTCTGCGCCTCTCTTTTAAAATAAAAAACCCAAAACAAAAAATTATTATTCATCATCACATCTTCATCCAAAAATCCACCCACGCATTCACAATAAATATTTCTATTTTTTTATTCCCTTCACAATTTTTTTTACACACGTGCCTTCCCTATAAATCCTCCGGGGAACTTCCAACAAAGCAAAAAATATAACCAGGTCACATGACTACATGTGTCCCCGAACGTGAAAAGGGACCATTTGGTCAAATTGTCCGTTAGTAATTTTTCCCTAATTATTTGGTACACTCATTACTGTTTGTTTGTAAGTAGCTCACTAAACTAACGGTTAAATCTGACCCGATGGCCCCTTTTCATTTTCGTCACCACATTTTGTTTTGTCGACATCCCAATGACACGCCTCGTTTTTAATGCTGTTTTCATTGTGATATTTAACTACTACGACGCCATTTTCCCAATGCAATGTCCTCTCTATCCAATTTCCATTTAGATTCACACAAGCGGAACAAGAATTTAATACCCGACCAATATCCCATTTTATATATTTTCCCTTTCTTTCCTCAAAAAATTCCTTATTCTTCTTTTATCTGCAAAGTAGTCCAAGTCAAGAGTACATCCAACGACCTCCTTCATCAGTTCACCACAGAGAGAGCATATTCATTCAAGAGAGAGTTTAGTTATGTGAGATGTGCTGGATGCAGTATCGGAATGTAAATTGTAAATGAAAGGGTTTTTCATCTGATCAAAATTCAGCAGTCATTCCAATGCGTACAAAATACCATAGCATCACCATCACCATTTCCCCCATAACATATTATTATTGCGCTATAACACAGTTTTTATACACTCTTATTTCTGTCTCGAAAAAAGGAAAAGGGTCCATTTGGTAAACTTGTCCGTTATTTAATTTTTACAAAAAAATGCAGGACAATTATTGAAAAACATACTTAAAAAATTCCCAACTTGAAAAAAATAACAATCGGACAAATTTAACGAATGGTCCCTTTTCCCTGTCGGTGACACATATTGTCCATGGGAAAAGATGGATGGATAAGATGAGTAGATAAAATGTCACTTGTGTTTTTCCCTGTAGTCATATAAGTCAAGAACAATGGGTCGGTAGTAGAAATGCTTTCTGATGAAGGTGGTGGTCGGGTCTTGTGGTTTTGCTTTTTGCACATTCAACATTCTACCTCTCTTCTCCAAGTCATTCATTTGATTTTTAGACAAGTGTTTTATGATAGCACTCAAAATATGGCCTAATATTTTTTATGATAGCATCATCACCATTGCCATCGCCATCACCTTCTTCTCTTCTTCTTTCCAGTCTACCAAGTCAAGAGAATGGAAGTCAAGAGTTTTATTTTTGGAGAAAATCGCATCATGATTTCATAACACAGAGAGCTATACACAATTGTGATGCTATTATGATGAGAGAGGCGGTGGTGGTGAAGGATGGAGGTGACCTTCTCTCGTTTTTTTGTTCGAGAAAAAAGGCGATTTTTTGCGCAAAAAGGATTACTTTTTATTGCATTACCAATCTTCACTTTTTTGGAGGAAACTAGAACTACTCCATGTTTCCTCCATATTTTCCTCCATTTGCACAAAAAAAGTTTTATTTTTTTCACATCTCAAAAATGTATTTATAAATGATGGAATGTATGGAAATTTTTTACCATTTATTTTGCATTCTATTTTAAAATAACTTTATAAAGTAGACTAGTTTGTCTGTCAGTCTCTCATAAAAAATAAGCCATACTTCAATTTAAATGGGGCTACTTTGGTAAACTTTTTTTTTAAATTCGCACACGTGTTTTTTACATGTGCGTCTTGTATAACGAATTACATGTGTGGAAAATTCTTTTGATGAAAAATAGAGAATTAGATTTCTCTTACACAGCCTATTATATTCCACTTTACTCCTTTGCTAATGCGATGGAATTTCAGATTCAATCCAAATAAAAAGAATTATAATGAGCTATTCACCAGAAAAAATGTGGAGGTGTTTTTTGGAGTGATTTAGATTTAAACAAATTTTACGGAGTGTATTTCACTCAAATATCCAATCAGCCTTAATTCATCCAAGCCTACATAATTATAATTGATAGTTATTGACTTCCTTACGTAAATAAGGCTATTAATAAAATTTCCACTTCTCCTTGAAAAAAATAAAATAAAAACGTATTGGATTACAATCATAATCATATAACCAGATAATAATTATTTCAAAAAAAAAATCTGTTCGTTTTTTATTAGTAAGCCAGTACAACTTCACTTATAATTTTTGTTGTACTTTTATTCGTGCACATGAAGTTGTGCGATTCAGCTTGTGTTTCAAGTTGTGCATTTTATTTTTTGTACTCTTCCGGCTTACTATTTCTTCAATTCAAAAATTACTGCTTGTATGTAAGTTAATATTTGGTTGGCGTTGGCGTATTGGATTGGATTGCTTTTGGAATTGGATAACAACCCATTGTTCAAATAATTTGTATTACTTTTCCTCCAAAAAAACACATCCTCCCATTCTCATTCTCATTCTATTTACACTTGTTTTTTTCTCTCAAAGTTATCATGAGAGTGATACGTGATCAGAATCTCAGAGAATCAAGCGTCACTTTTAATGAGCACTGTGTTGCCCATGCCCATATGCATTTGCCCACACAACACCTCCAATCCAACTCAACTAGAAATTATCCTTGAAGCTCACATATATATTTTTTTCCTCCATTTTCCCCTCCTGGAGGAAATCTCCTGTCTACAGGGAAACTAAACAAGAATAATAGCTTTTTTCTCGCTTGCCATATGGCTTGGTATCGGCTAATTTGTTTTTTTTTACCAAACTCATCTTCCTTTTTTCCATGGAAAGAAAAATAAATCGATATAAAAATGTGTGCACACCTTTTGGTCTCCATTATTCTCGGGTTTTTCATAATTATTTTTTTGCTGTATACCCGTTTATATGACATGATGGCAGCGTAATGAAAACATTTTTAATTGGGATAATGATAACAAGGCACGTGTAAAGGTCACACTGGAAATATTTTTAAAAATATATTTTTAATTAGACCAAATAGCTCTGATTTTTTTGTTACCTGTGCAGTATCACTTAAAGCCAACCAAAAGATTGCAGGTTGGCTCAAATCCAAATCGCCAAGTTTCAGCTCCACTTCGCCAATAAGTGTGTTGGACCGCTTGTCTGTGGCGTACAAGTAGAAAACCAAAGAGCGACTTGTCAACTCACTCATTTCCAAGCCAAACATAAACTTTTCCTTGTATATTGGGTTTAGTGACTTGCGGTACACCTGGAAAATAAATATATTAATTATAAACTATTATACTGAATTAAAATGTTTAAAATGAAAAAAAGATCAATGACATCTTAAACAATTTTTTTTCATTGTTGTTACCATGCAAGTTAAATACATGACCGTTACACGGTCACGCAATCCCATAAATTTAAAAGAAAACAAATGTATACCCGACAGTGAAAATGGACCATCTAAAAAAATTGTCCGTTAGTAAATTTCTATCCAAAATTCTAAGTTTCTAAGTCTATTCATTTTAAATGCTCTGTAACTTCCAAAAAAATATCTAACGGACAAATTTACCAAATGGTCCCTTTTCACTGGTCGTCTAAACATATTATTTATTTATTCTCAAGTTTTTTACCCGTGTCTGCATGTTAGTGGTTTTATCAGGAAGGAGGTAAACACGCACGTAGCTATCAAAAGGGGCGTGTGGATCTGGATCTGGCCCTACGAGTTCCTTTGCCTCCATCACATTCACTAACAAGTCTGCAGTCTCACTGCAAAAAACATTCCAAACAGAAACATTAGCATTCATTCCACACATTTTTTAAATTGGCTTAACCAAAAAAAATCCAATAATCATTTTCCCCAAACAACCAAACCAAAAGTCTAGTACCTAAAACGGTATTTCTTAGAGCAACTGGTGGTCTACCTTTTATTTTTTGGTACTAGACTTGTTGGATTGGTGTTGACATGAAAAGCTTGAGTTTTTTCCAAGCAAATAAACAACTTTGTTCGTTGGAAATGGAAACTTTGTTTGTTCACAAAGTCTATTTACTTTTTCTTGATTACTCTCCATTCAACAAAGCATGCATGATTATTTACACCACCGCACCAAAAGTGGAGAGCAAACAAACAAACAGAATTACAAATTCTTCTCACAAAATCCTTCCAAAGGAAATTAAATAACAAAAAAAGAATACTGGCTGGTTTAAAGCCTGTAAACAAATTGGATTCCAATACAAAACAAACTTGAATTACATTCCATTCTATTCACACACACTTTGTTGACTTTTTTTTCTATACCCTCAGGGCATTCTCTTTTCTTTTTCAACCAGACCAGACCAAACCACAAAACAAGAGAGATCACATTTCAGATAAGGAAATTGAATAAAATTGCCATTTCCCTTCACAACTGCTTTGTAATTCCATAAATAGCTGAACAAGCCAAACCAAGCACGTAGAAAATTAAGTTGAATTTTTTAAATTCAATTAAGCTTTTGCTCTCACCTGTCGTATTCCAAGCCAACACACAAATGTCCCGTGAAATGTGGCGGGTCCAAATCCCCGAGCACCACACTCGTATCAGAACAAACTGAATCACAACTGAGGGCTCTCTGCAAATTGGGCAGGTTTCCCCCATCTCCTGTTGGACTAGTACTTAAATCGCTATCAGAGCCGATGCTATCTGTACTTGACTGTCTGAGAGTGAAACTTCGTGAGCTCTGCTTGAAAAGGTAGCTGCCAACGGATGGAGGTCTGCTGGTACCTGCAGCCCCTGCCCCAGCACCAGATAACCCACTTTGTATGGCGGTAACCACATTGCTCATAATTGAATTGTTCCCTGACGCCCCCGCACCCGCGAATGAGGTAGATGGCCCAGGTTGAGGCTCTCCTCCTCCTCCGCTCAGTCTATCCTCAGCTGGTGCAGTTCCATTGCTATTTCTCCGCTGAAGAAGGGAAGTAGGTCGGTGGTTTGGTGAAGTGCCATTTGAAAATTGCGATCGGAAACTGGAAAAGGTTGGCGTGCTACCTCGCCTTCCAGCCAAGGAAGCAGCTGCACTGGAATTGCTGACGACTGAGTTAAGTAGAGAGGTAACTGCTGAAGTGGTCGCCATGAAAGAATAGTCGGAATCGTCGGAGCCTCCCACTGCCCCTCCAACCCCGGAAGAGGAGGACGACGACGACCCCACACCATTTAGAGTTGTTGCAGTGGTTGGTTGAGAGGGTGGAGGAGGAGGATGGGGATGAGGAGAAGGTGACGGTGAAGCCTTTCCACTTCCACCTTCGCCAAGACTGAGGGATCTCTTTGCTGGGCTTTGATGATGGGAGGTGGATGTGGAGGGGGCGGGGGTGGGTGGAAGAAATACGTCGTCCATCATTAAACTTTTGGTGGCATCTGCCATTCTCTCATTGGCTATCCGAATCTCCTCCCGCATCGTCTCGAGCATTATCCGATTTGTGAGGTCCTCTCGTTCCGAGTCCAACATGGACGAGTTGAGTGGAGGGAGGGAGGGATTTTGAGAGAGGGTGTGATTTGTGGAGGGTTCCTCGGGAGGCTCCTCCTGTTCCTCCAACAAAAATGGTTGCTGGGACGCCATTGGCAAAGAAGAGGAGGTGGGGCCACTGTTGAGGTTGGAGGAGGGGGAGGGGGACGAGGAGGATTGGAGGTAATGGAGGTGGTGATGGTGGGGAAGATGAGACCCTCCAATACCGACACCGACTCCTCCAACAGCTGTGGTACTTGAAGTTGTACATGAAGCAGCCCCTTTTCCATGCAAGTGGTGATGATGATGGAAGGATGGAACGTAGGGAATATGCTGAGGAAACTCACTTTTGGGAATGGTGTCGTGTGGAGTGTACTCCTTTCTGTTGGGATACGATGCCCTTCGAATGCTGGCAGGGGAAGATGAAGGTGGGCCTTGTCCAGGTGCGTGGGTGCCTGCGCTGGTTGGAGACTGAGGTGCAGGGGAAACCCCTTCTGTCGAACTGCTTTGGTGAGTAAAACTGGAATATCTGTTGGGGGATGGGGTATGTTGAGGTGACCTCTTCAGTTTTGGGGATGCCGGAGGTGTGGCGCCACCTGTAGAGAATAAGGGACTTGGACTGGCAACCACAGTGCCTAGAGATCCCGTCCTCATGACAGGTTGATGCTGATAAACGGGTGGCGCTGAGAAAAGAATTTCGCCCATTGACAGTCCCGCCGTTGTCACAAGTGGTGGTTGAGGTGGCGGTGGTGTACTTCCGGTTCCGCTGGTGGCGCTTTGACGAAGCATGTCGTAAAAAAGGTCTGCTCTGGCTTGCCTCGCTTCTGCCTCTCTACTTTGGAGGGACTCTGTTTGGACGACGGTGATGGAGGATGGCGCTTGCTGCTCTTGAAGCATTGATAAGAATGGATTAGTTGACGAGTATTTTGGAGGGGGGTCCCCTCCAAATCCTCCAAACCCCCCGCCTCCATCTAATTTATCTTTAGCATCTCCCATTACAGTAGTGGTCCTCTGTTGATTACTGGCAATTCTCTGATTGGTGGAGATTGGGGTGGAGGTGGCATTTGGTGTGCCTGTGCTACTGCTACTGCCACCTGAATAATGATGCGTGGGTGGAGGGGGCGGTGGAATTCTTGGTACGTTATGTGCCCCCAAGGGCGCAGGACTAGATGGCGCTGTATTGAAAACTGAGTCCAGACTACTTTGTGAGTTAAGTGGGGCGGGTGGATGGGGTGCTGGTCGAAGTGGTTGTGGTGGAATGTTCACTCCTCCACCGCCTCCAAGGCTATTTAAGTGTTGATGATGAACGTACTTAGAGGCCGAAGAATAGCTGCTGTTGCTTCCCTGTCGAAACAAGTGGAAATCTGTGTCGGTATTGTCAAAGCGACGGAAGCTACCTCGGCCTGAAATGTTTAGGTCGCTTTCCGAGGACACCTGGATTTTTCCAAAAAAAATGAACAAAAAAATGCAAAATAATTAACTATTAAATTCCTTCACATAAAAAAATATTAATTTGTAAACTTTTTTGCAAATTTAAAAATATTTTTTTGTGTCAGGTGACTTGATACATTTAAACATGCGCCATGCATGAAAAAATGCACGTGCTTTAATAAGCAGGAAAACGATTGTGATTTCGTAATTTTTTTGTGTTATAATTTATTTGTGCAGAAAAGCCAACATGCAAATTATTTTTCAAAACATTTATGGGTACCTACTCTACTTGATATATATACATTTATTTTTTACACAGGAAAGTCGCATGTCGCATGGTACTGGACCACAGGTCACCAAAATAAACACAGAGGTAACTCCCAGTCAGCACCCCAAACAGCTTTTCAAATATTTTCTACTCGCTACATCAATACAGCAGGTTTTCTAAAATATGTGAAGTTTATTTTATCGAGTCTGTCTGTCATATTTGATTTGTCTTTTGTGTTTCTGTTCTGTATTTTTTGTGTGTTGGTGTGGGTGGGAGTTTGTGTGTACTAACCATGTATCCATTGGGATTGAAATGGTGCCTTGTGCCCTGTTTGGTCAGAACCATTTTCTCTTCCCGACTTGACCTCAGCCATGCCTTGATCCATGTCCAGCCCCCCAGATAATGACAGAAAAGCAGAGAGAGCAACCCAACCACTGCAACTAGTCCACCCAACGTCACCACAGCTTGTAGGGAAAATCCACCGGGTATCATGATCACCGTCACCATTTAATGCTTTTTTCTACATACATACACACACGTGACCACATTTACAATTTTTTTAACAGAAAAAATTTCCACAAACACACAGAACACATTTAGGAGAAAAAAACGAATTAAAAATTCTACTTCAACTTGTGTCTCAAAAATAATCCAACATAAAAGCAAAACAATTCTAATCCAAAAAAAACAGCACAAAAATCCAGGCTACCCGGAAATCAAACAATTTTCCACCCCCGCACAAAAAAAATCAAAATTCATCCGGATTACTTTTTTTCTATTGAACTTTCTTGTCATTCATCCTTCCTTTCTCTTTTTTTTCAATTCCTTTTCATCCAAAAATCCCAAAAAATGAATAGAAATCCAAAAAAAGAATGAAAGAAAATTAAAACTCATCTCATCTCTCTTTCAATCTTCACTTCTTCTTTTTTCTCAAGGAAAAAAATCCTCATTTTTTTCTTCTAAGATCTCATCTCACTTTTTCACCTTTCACTCTCAACCCACCAGTCACGTGTCAGATATGCCATTAATGAATACAGAGTGCTGCTGTTACCATGCTATACATTACATATATTTCCAACTTGTTATTTACCATCTACTCCAAAAAAATTACACAGAATAAAAAACACAGAGCAAAGTACATTTACAATCTACTAGCGCATGCATTATGCATGCTACTTCATTTTCACTAAAGCAAGTGCACAGGCACAGCTTCCCAACAAAAAAAGATCATTCATCTTTTCTCCTTTTTTTCATCATCTTCTCATCTCACCACTTCAGTCAAGCCAGTCTGAGCCCATCTTAACTATTTTTCTTCAAGCCTTTCTCTTTCCTCTAAAACCATTTATTATCCAAGTCAAAGCCAAAAGCATTGTGGTCCCCAAAATGAAAAGGTACCATCTGGTCAAATTTGTCCGTTATATATTTCCCGCTGAAGTTTCAGTGACCTATATTAATTTACAAATTTATACTTGGAAACTTTCGAACAAAAAATACTAACGGAAATTTAACCATATGGTCCCTTTTCACTTCCGGAACCACACATGAAAAAAGGGACATTAGCCAGTCGGATGGCTACTCAATAAAAAACTCCCCGGCCTAGACAAGATTAATAGGCTGCTATCGCCACTACTCTGCTGTTTTTGAAACAGGTGACATGCATTATTATCACATGAC
>JAQFXM010007324.1:0-12007 GCA_034693345.1 Entomobrya multifasciata | reverse complement strand
GCATGAGCAGATTATTCGTTTGGACTGATCAGAAGATGACTTTGAAATTTGTCCAGACCTATTTTGTACAAGCTTTATTTACCGGTTGACAACAACGTTCGTGTAATTTTGCGTCACAATGACGCGACGTTTCCACGCACAAATTTAAAACTTTCTTAGCACACTAAAGCTTCGCTTCATTAAACAAAGCATCTAGTATCAGTTCATCTTATAAAGTTAAAATGACGATCTCAGTTAAATTGTTGAAGTTGTACTACTATCTCGGCAGCTTTCCATGCAAACTCTTGTGGGAAAAGGGTGGCACTGCGGAGCCTCTACGAAGCAAAATTATAAGTTTTGCGTTTGCACTGTCCTCATTAACTGAGTACTTTAACATTCTATTTATGTTTATAATGCTAATAAAGAATTTGAAACATTACATTCATGAAGAAAAAATGGTCACGATGACCTTTCACTGTGCATGGTGTGCAATTATATGGGTTTGTGGCGTCTACCAATATTCTGCTACACTTTTCCCAAATCAGATGATTGGATTAATTAACGAATCAGTTAAATTCTTGGAGAGAATGCAAGGTGAAAGTCTTAAGTCGAAATTTTCCAGTAATTTAGAATTGAGGTATCGTTATATATCACTAACTTATCTTACTTTTCTAGAAATATTTGGAGAGTCAACATTTGACAAGCATAGAAAAATTCGCAATTTACTTATAACTATACAAGGGGGATATTGTATGTTCTGTGCAGTTCTAATTCCATGTTTGATCGTATATTTTCGACATGAGAGTATTTATTTTGTGAATTTCTTTACACCGGAATATTGGAAACCAATCAAAATTAGCAATGCCGGTCCTTTGGTTGTCGCTATTAGCTTTGAACTTTGGTACAACATTACACTGTGGGGTGGATTTGCGTTTGTAACGTATCTTCACCTATTATATCTGCAAACAACTGCTGGAACAATCGCACTTCTGAGGTACTTAATTCAATTATTTGCTATCTATTTCGTTTGGCTTGCAAGTAAAATTCAATTGTATGTACTTTTTAGAGTCCAAAAACATAAGACCAATCGAAAATTGTGTGGGCGATTACAACACAGCATGAAAATTTACTCAGAAATTCGAATTCTGAATACTACATACAACAATGCATTTCGAGGATTTGTGTGGCCTGTTTACCTTACACTTCCATGTTGTATTTTTATTGGGGGAATGTGCACACTTTTGAAAGAAAAGTCAGGAAACATAATTATTTATGGATTCTGTGGATGTTGTGCCAGCATTACGATGGGTTTTCTCATTTCATCATCTATTTTTATGGCAAAAGTAAACACGGAAAGCGAAAACTTAATATTCACTTTAAAAGAAAAGAGTTGCAATAAAATGTACAGAAAGTTATGCGCTGCGTATAAAACTATTGGAATAGAGGTGGGATCATTTTATCTAGTTCAGCGTAAGTCTTTGTTTACGCTAATGGCAATACTGACAAATGCGACTGTCTCCACGCTACTTTCAATTAATCAAATGGGGTAATAGGCTTTTGGACCTTTGGAAAATGCAGCAATTCAACAATAGAACAATTTATCATGTTTTAATTTAGTTCCAGTAACTCTACACTAACACTAGCAATACTTTTAAATATATATGTTCAAATATTAGTTCATTGTATTTTTTTAAATGCATGCAATTAGATGTTGAAGATGAAATCAAAATATACAAGTAAAAATTACAAAATATTTTCATACATAATTTTAATTTACCGTTTATTTGTCATCTAAAAACAAATTTTAGGACTATTGTTCTTCTAGCAAAACTCTATACGTTTTGACAGATTTTGTGGCCAATAGTACTGAAAAAATTGATCATATAAAACATGCAGCAAGCAATCTCTATACCATACCGCTTAATTTCTTTAAGAGGTTTGGTTCCGATTACGAATTACAATTTTATTGTATACCTATTCTGGAAAATTGTGTATTTTTCAGTGACTTACATACATACAAATAAAATACTTTTTAGTTGTCAATCCGTATGCATTTTTACTTTATATATCAGTATGGAGTAAGTAGTGCATCCTTACTGGTAACGCGATAAAAAGTTTTATGCATGCAGTCATAAGAACAGACATGATACAGCGTTAGAAGGTTCCTTCAAATAATAGTATTACTGTATTAATTTGTTGCATTGTTAGTTTCGCCTTTTTAACTCTTTGTGGTAAATAAAACCTGCACATTCATAAACATTGTCGAATTACAATTCTAGCAGGCGTGATTACATATGTCCAATACTGAAATACTACGCAATAAAATGCAATTATGTGCTGCATTATGTACACATGTCACATTACCGTTTCGTCGCATATTTTCAAGGTCGAATTTGTTTTCAATTTGAGACGAATTCCCTTAGTTTTATATAGATTCACAGGTATGAGCGGAAATGCAGCAAATGTAAATCATAAACAAATTACTAATTATAGTGTTAAAGTAAATTCAAATTCCTTTTTTCACCTGCATCGACATCTCTGCATACAACATGCACGTCTTTCATCACACGCGAAACTCTGAATGAGTAATTTAATGTAGCAATGAACTTGACCCAATAATCCTATTTATAAGACTTTATGCGAAGTCTGATGAGTCTGCTTTCTAGTTGGCTTTCGAGTTGGCCTTCAAGTTATCATAAAATATTCATATCGATGCATATGTGTATACATTCGTGGACTTTTTTGCGTCTCTAAAACTCTGGGAAGACAATAAATATCCGGAATAATTCATTTTTCCGATCAATGACAAAAATACTACGAAGAAGATCCGAAGAGCAAAATCCCAATATGTAACAAGTCTTACATCATCCATTCATTTAATATCGAATTTGATTCTATATTTCTGTATATTAGTCCCCACCTTCAATTAAGACCACATGACACCAATTACCAAGTCTTCTTCCTGTACTTTGTTTATGACCTTTAGACAGCTAAGCATTATTAGAGCACGCGAGGGACAAAAGTTCAGAGAAAAGAATAGAGGAAACGATGGATTAAAAGAATAAATTTAAGCTTAAAGGTAAAGGACAGTTAACGATTTTTCCTCTTTCGGAAGTCAATATTGGAAAACTACTACGTTTTAATGTCTGACTAATCTGTATGTTTACAGTTTTACTTGTTAAAACTGCACATAAACAGCGGGAACCAATAACCATTCTCTACGATTTTCAAGTCGAAGGTTCCTTTGCTTCCTGTTACTTCTGGTGTTACAGGTGGTGGTTAAATGTGAATGTGTGAGCAATGTTCTGCGAAAAAAAACCTAAAAGAGCCAACAAAAAGCGGCAGAAAATGGTTGAATTATAAGTAATTTCCATATATTGTATTACTACTACTGTAAATGGAAGGAAATTAACCTCCAACTTAAAGAGCTATCTACATTTTCAAACCAAATTGTTGGTAAGCGCTGACTAATGTCTCCAAACTCCAAAGAATATAAAATAGTATGGAACATCCCCTCGTGTCATCATTCATTCTTCAAATGTAGAATCATTGACATAGGCACAACATTTTTTACATTGTCCCAAAATGACTTTTAGCGTTTCGTGCTCAGAATTTCTTTAAAATATTGAATTAACCAATAAAACTTGCCCAAGTGATCATTTTTTAAAAATAAATCATAACTTTGACATAGTTTTGAGATCTAATCAATGTAACAGAACTTCGTGGAATTTGGTATCATGAATTATTTATATTCTCTGTGCCTCCTCCTTTCTGTCTTGACAATAGTTGCCTGTATCAGTGATGTGAAAGGTAAATAAAATAGCTAAAAGACTCAGTCAGTGTATCACAAAAGCAACTTGTTTTTACACCCTGACTTTGAAAAGAAAATAACAATACTATTTGTGATGTTATTTTTGTTTTTTGCGTATGATTTGGAATATGGAAATAACATAGAGCCATGAAAGGGGTTTATTTTCTATGAAAATGTGTTTTGTATATTTCGAAACAGCCTTACCTTTTGGAGGGATACAATGCGGTGTTGTAAGTACTACCAATAGAAGAGGGAGGATATTAAATGGAACTGTGGCAGAAATCATGCAAATTCCTTGGATAGCATCTATCAAATATAAAGGTGTTCATAATTGTGGTGGGTCCATAATTTCTGGACGTTTTATCCTAACAGCAGCACACTGCTTTCAGGGAAATGGTTTTAATATTTCCGAATTAGGGTAAGCTGCAATGGTATTTCTTATTATGCTTCTTATTATTGTTTAAATCATGCCTTACTTTCACATATTTATGTATGTTATGAATTTTGAAATATTTAGACCTGATGATGTACTAAACAATTGGACAATCACTTTAGGAGAGCATAGTCAACAATTAAACGAAAACTTTTCAACGAATTATAGAATTAGTAGAGTTATAATTCATGAGGACTATCGCAGAGAGACCTTAAAAAATGACATTGCGGTACATATTTGCACACAGAACATACTTTCACCTACTGTGTAGATTACATAGTTAACATATCAAAGTTTTTTTTAGAAATTATAATTTAAAAAAAACCTATTTGTTTTAGCTATTGGAGCTTACCGAATATATTCAGTGGACAGATCACATCCAACCAATTTGTCTTCCTGTGAGAAATGTTAAGAATATTGAAAATGCAATAGCCGCAGGATGGGGTAAGAAGTTGTTATTTTTTATCAATGATATAAAAACACTCTTAGTTACAAACCAATGAATTGCATCTGATTATGTTTATTGGAACTTGATTTAGGCCGAGACTTTCTATTTGATATTCCAGGTATAACTTAAATTCATTGTATTTTTTATTTTTTATTTGATCAAAAACGATTCTTAATAACCTTTAATGTTGTGAATTTTAGTCAAGGACAATAAGAAGCTTCGATATGTAAAGCTTGATATTTTTGACAATGACAACTGTAATCAAATGTACAAGAAAAGGAAACTGAAGATGAGCATAGATAATACCCAAATGTGCGCAGGAAAAGATGATGAAGAAATTCATGACACAACTGAGGGAGACAGTGGTACGCATGTAAAAAAAATCCTAACAAGCCTATGTGATTTCTACGTAAAAACAACGTCAGTACTTATTACAATATATTTTTTTCAGGTGGACCACTTCTCGTTAAATTTGGTGAAAGGCAAGTTCTTGTTGGTATTACGAGTTCAGGTACAAAAGACACAATTTATCCCAAAGCATTTGGAATTTATACTCGCGTGTATGCTTATATGCGTTGGTTGAAATCACACATCAATGAAGTGATTTATTACCCGCCAGTATCAAGTAACATTATTGAATGACCAAAATGATATTATTTTATGTGTTCAAGAGAAAGTATCGTTAAAGCGTATTTATTCTATACATTTTGTGAAAGTATTCATTGTTGATTAATTTCTAAAAATATTTATTTGATGAAGTATGTGGAAAAGATTGCTTAAATACATAGTACAAATTTGCGAAAAATGATTAAATTGTTTGCAGTTTTCTTATATTTACTTATATTTATGCATAGTTATTCCTTTGAAAATAATGCAACGTTGAATGACCTTGTAGCAAAATGCTAACTTGGGAATTATTTTTGTATCGTCAAATACTTGAGATTAATGTGTACTGGTAGTAGTAATGGAGAAGGAATAATAAAACGATATGAAACAAAGCATCAGTAAATCATTACAAGCTTCGAAAAATTGATTTACTGATGAGTCAAAATACAAACGTTTGAGAATATAAGGTACTTTCTTATAAGCATGCCTTCATATATATTTCGCTTATGCACTGTGTTGAAGGCAGTCAAAACATTAGCTTGTTTGTAGGTTAAAGGAATTTATTGAAAGGAAAATGAATTTATTTCCATCAAAAACACTCAATTTACCTTCTCATAATGAATTATTAAATCTGTCGTATATTTAAGCAGTCAGACACACATTACGAGATATTACACTACACCACTATTCAGTCAGGCCAGAGGTAAAATGAGATGCTGATAATGTACATGTATAATTTGTGTTGATGCGTAGATTGTCAATATACAATCAATAAATTATTTTGCTGCACTATAATGGCAAATAAACGTGCTATTTGGGATACGTGATGATTATATTGGCGTTATACAATATTTTATGAGGTACTGGAATTTACTGCCTTGCATTGAGGTCAATTTTTGGTGAATTTGCCTTATTGATCTTCGTTTTTTACATGTACAAGAATTAAATGAAAATCACGTCATAAATACATTTTTAAAAAGCGTCAATTTTTTATAACAAAAACATTAATTATTTCTATTAGAATCCATAAATTTATAAATTTTTGGAAATTATGCTTTGCAAATTTTGATAATTTCAAGGATTTTCTGCAGAGATGCTTCTACTTTAAAGCACGTTTTCTGGTTATGTACAAAAAAGGATATAAAGGTAGAAGATTTGAGTTTTACAAGGAACGCATCTGTGAACTTGACCTCCAAACATAAATGGATTTAGGACTAGAGCTAAATCTGCTCATATAGTAAATACATACACTGCATTTAGGGCACAAGTTCGCTAAAGAATTAATTAACCGAAATTTTACACATGTGCTTATTGAGCACTGCTGAAGCGTCTTTTTTATGATGCCAACATACTTACTAGATTTTATTGAGAACACAAACATTGTTGGCTCCAGTTTGATAGAAGGAATGATGCAATTCAATAACTGTCAGTGATGCAGACAGAAAACGGATCCTTCAGGATATAGCATTATTGGGGGTCTTTATTCAAATCAGTGCCAAAGTCTTTAGGACGATGTGGTTGTTAATTTAAGTTTGTCTTCGTTTTTTTCATTGCGGAAATCTTGTCAGCTATAGTTGCACAATGGATTTGTTCACGCAAGTTTTAACCGTTTTGTTTGGTTATGTTACTTTGTTTTACCAAGTTCGTGGATTTCACAATGGTAAATTTGTAAAAGTTTGAATGTTGAAAGCTGAATGAATAAATAATAGTGCGTCAAAGAAAATTTAAAAGAGAAAATTGTTAATTCGTAGATCCAAAATGCGGACAAAATCGTTATCGAAATGCTAAAATAGTTGGTGGAGAAAACGTAAAGGAAGCGGAATTCCCTTGGTATGTCTCTATAAAGGAGACTGGACAACACGAATGTGGAGGTTTTATAATTAATCAGAAAGCAGTTCTAACTGCAGCGCATTGTTTTCGGCACTTCTCGGAAGGGTATTAAAAAATGTGTTAAATAAATCTACCAAAGTTTTTTTTTGAATATGTTTTCTAGTACTGATTAAGGCACTGCAACATGTTATTTAATTTCGGTTAAAAATAGGGCTGCTGATTCTCCAAAAACGATCTCAGTAACTTTAGCTCCCCATTATCAAAATGAAAAGAGTGATAACCAGTCAAGTAAATATACAAAGTGGGAGCTGGATGTAAAGGTTAAAAGAATAATTCGACATCCTCATTATGACGCTCAAAGCGAGACGGGAAAATTCGACATTGCTATACTTTTGCTGGAGGAAAAAATTCAGTGGAATTATGGAACAAGACCTGTATGTTTGCCGATAACGAATACATATCAACATCCAAGGAGAAAGTATATCAATCACAAAGAAAATTTGACCTCTTCGATGGATTTTAAAAGTGGAGACTTAGCAGTTGTCACAGGATGGGCGTCATTGTCACGTCTTAACAAATCTAAAGGTTTTATATAAACTACTAACCTAAAATATGTTTAAAAGGCATATTTGTTAATTTGCTTTTATTTCTCTGAATTATTATAAATGCAGAATACGATGACACATTGCAAAAAGTTTCTCTAACATTGTACAGTAATGAAGAGTGTAGGAAGATATTGAGAGAAAGAAATGTGTCCATGAAAGCCGACATGATTGACTCGTCCATTATATGTGCTGGGTCGAATGACGAAGGGTTTGATAGCTGCTCGGTAAGCTGCAGACGTCACGTCACTGCAATGCAATGTGTTATCATGAGTCATCTTCAACTATTTGATGATTTGTGTTATTGCAAAACTCTCCGTACATGGATTGAGTAATTTTGATTTTCTAGGGCGATTCTGGATCTGCACTCTTAGTTCAAAGTGGCAAAATATGGACAGCCATTGGAATAGTATCAAGCGGATATGGAAAATGCGGTAGTGGGATACCTGGTCTTTATACAAAAATTTCAAACTATATGGAATTCATTGATCTTTACAGTGATCAAATAGATTCCGCTTTCTTGTTACATAAATTTGCTTCTATTGTACCTGATAATAATGGCAAATAAAAAGAGTAAACATAACAAAGTATTATTCGTTTCAAAAATTGTTTTGTTTGTTTTGAACTTTGAACTAATGGTTTCGATATTCTTTTGTGTGTTTGTTCAAGCCTATATTTCAGATGTGGCGAGATGGAGAACGAGATGCATAATAATGAGTGTTCATTAGCTATTGTTGATAGTGTGATGTATACTAAATTGCATTCATAAATCAAATATACTCAACTCTACTTATCTACTAAACATATTGTGTGTACTAAATATTATCGCTATAATATATTGTTCCATCAACGGTTGAGCAAAAGTCATATATACTCTCGCATAAATATATATTATCGGCATATCGGCATATGTATTATTATGAATCATTCCATTAGTCATATTCCTGGTTTTCGGCTCATTTAAGCATTTCTCTGTATTTGTATCAATGAAGCGTGTGTAGGTGTTAATTGATAAGCTCACAGCGTTTAAGAGGCTTAAGGATTTATATGAATATAGTGTACTATCTATCTATCATTTGGTGGCTATACATGAAGGTTATTGATAAGCATATACAGAAAAAGTACGTTCACAATCAGATTACAAACTATAGCCGTTGGAGTGTAATATTATTTTATACAGTGCTATAGTATAGTTTTGTATTCAATTAATCATCGTTTGATTCATAAACTGCCTTTGAAATGTACTGACTAGTTGGAAGTTTAGTGTCATTAGCGAACCTGTGCGTTAAAGCTATTATTCTCTTCGAGACCTCTCCTCAAATAATAGTTTTGTATTATTGTTTTCAAAGAATAATTTGTGCAAAAAGTTCACAAAAATCAAGGTATTCACTTCTGTAAAGACATCCATAGATACATTCAAACAGAGTGACTCCAAAAGTTAGAGGACGCAGTTGCGCCTTTGATCTGAACTGACTGAACTTTTTCGCCTGGCTTGTCAGTGTTACTGGACTACTTGGACATTTCTATCGAGTGATAAATTTCTTAAATTTCAAGATGTTAACTCCAACGCACGTACAAGTAGCCATTCTTCACACTAAAGACCTGATAATAAAAGGCAAAAATGGAACAAATGACGCTTTCATCATATTTGGTTTGGGCAAACAAAAGTTCCAATCTTCCATCAAAGAAAAGGTGTCAGACCAACTATTGGAATGGAATGAAGGTTGTGATATCCCGATACCATCGACAGATGGGAATAAATCTGAGGTGGTTATCAAAGTTCTTCATAAGGCATCCTTGGGTGACAAATTTTTGGGACGGGTAGTGCTACCACTTTTGGATTTTGATGTAACAGCAAAGTCCAGACCAAAATGGTATCCACTGAAGCCAAAGGCTGGTAGTGAAAAAGATACAAAGTATAGAGGGGAAATTGAAGTTAAAATAGCCTTCCTCATAAAATCGACTGCAGTGAGTAGTTCCACGAATGAATTGGTCAATAAAGTGAAGAAAGAAGGGTTTCGTTCCTCGCTTGGCAGTATCTTAAGTTTAGGGAAGAAGAAGAAAAAGAAGGACAAAGACAAAAGTGGAAATAACAGTAGTAGTAAGGAGTCCATATCTAGCAGCATAGATTCTTTACGTGTTACTAGTTCATCCTCACGTGCTTATTTGAATAATAACCTACCAGTTATTAATGATGATCCAGGTGTAATCAGTGAAGAGGATGAGGACGAGACACCATTAGAAATGAAGATTGATAGTACTTTAAAAAGAAGTCCTGCTTCAGTCTCCGGGTCGATTCCTGATACACTCAATGACTCCCTTTCTAGCCTCCCCACGACTCCAAAACTTTTCCAAAGATCTGGTTTGAAGGACATTTTTGATGATAAGGATAAGCATGATCAAAATGCAGGTGGAAAAGACACACTTAATGTGGGTTCGGGTCCAAGTCCGTCTAGTCCTCGAAACATTAGAAACCTTCAGCCATCCCCAAAACCTAAAAAGTTTCAACTTCCCAGCGTCATCGTGGAAGAAGAGGCGACATCTCCCTCATTTGTACCCGAAGCATATACGGCACCGCCAACACCAGAGCCTTCACCAAAAAAGTTAACTGTAAGCGCGAGCATGTCCAATTTAACGGAATCTTCTGGAAAAGGGAATGTGAGAAAAACTCTGAAAACCATGTTCTCATCATCAAAGCATTTGAGTGTTGACGACGTATATCATCCAACTACCACTGGAAATGAGAGTAGTAGAGGTTCTGTTCAAAGTCAACAACAGCAGAGGTCACCCGGTTTATTGAAACGGACACCCAGTCTTCGTGACCTTAAGGTACCTAAAGAGACGTACAAACAGTATGAGCGCAAATCGAAAGAGGAACTTGTCGCCATGATTGTAAATCTTCAGCATAGTGTAGATCATCAAAAGCAAAAAATTGGCGATTTAGAGGATTACATTGATAAACTTTTATTGAGGGTTTTAGATAACATGCCAAGTTTGTTAAAAAATGGTAGTATGCGCCACGAAATGAAATGAGTTTGTAATGAATTTGGATGGAAAGCCAAACCGAAATGAAATTTTTTTCAGCATGCTTTGATGGTTTTTGTCAAAATAACATTTGCCGGCCCGGTAAACTGAAATTATTGGTGATTAGGATGGATTACAGCAAACTATTAAATTACATGAAAATAGTAGTAAATAGAAACAGCCTTCAAATTATTGTTTTAATCGCTTTTATAAATTAACTTACAAATTATAAAGATTGGGGGCCATGAGTGAATTATGATGGTACAATAATTAAGTAGTTAGGTATTCGTTAAGGTAGTACAGCCAGGAGCCAAAAGTAATAACGGGACGCATCATTCATTTTTAGCCTATTTTTATTTATTATCGTTTGACGTTTCTTTGTTTTTGTTTATTCATATCTTATAGCTATTACACGGAAATTTTTCTTATCATACATTGGATAGTGTACATAACAAGCTACATTGTTTGAAACGACAGTTCAAACTTAGCCATACTCGCTGTAACATACTCTATAATTAGCTCGTTAAATTATCTACATCCTTTTTCATTAAAAATTTCTAATAAATATGTACATTGTAAATTTTACCCTGCTAAACTTATGGAAATAAAACAATATTTTGGCGTCAGAGATGATGGCATTACTTGCTTTCTAATTTCTAACTGCGGGAGTATGAAAAAAGATGATCTTTTGATCATATTATTTTTGAGATCACGCTACAGTAATTAATTGTTCGTTTAATGCCTAAACTTTTGTAATTTGCTTTTTTAATGATATAAATTCTACTTATTTCTATATTGCTTTTTACATCAACACTGACTATTATAATACAATCAGTAAATTTACGCTGAGTTTTTCATTAATTTTTGTCAGTAAGAATTTCTTGGACATGGAGCTGCAAAGCTAGCATACTTATAACATAACTTTACCAACTACCTTGGTTCATAAGTTATGGAGGACTGTATATTGAAAATGCATTATCGCCGTACCATGGTTTTGTGACATGGACAACATGGGGACAACTTTAGCAGCTAAATATCTTTCAACTTCTCATTCCAGACATATAGATCTAGTAAGTAGTAAAGCCAAACCTTTGATTGTGATACAGTAAATCAACTAACTGCATAATGTTAAGTCGATAGAGTGTACGACAGGGGCGTCGGGGTCAAAGGCTACGGCGATCAAAGCTACCAAAAAATTATACGAGCGACCAAGTCTACTGCGACGCGTGATACTAAAGTACGACATGTAATACTTGAAACGACAAATGATACTT
>JAQFXM010007323.1:0-12007 GCA_034693345.1 Entomobrya multifasciata | reverse complement strand
CATTCGGGAAAATAACAAATACCATTAAAATCAACATAAAAAACTACACCACAACGTATGAATTTCAAGTTAAATTTTCCTCATGCCTTCAGTGAGCCCCATTGTAAGTGCAACATTAATATCGAGGTTAAAAAATTGGTTTCAAGGAATGTGAGTCAGGTATGTATATGTCAATGTCAATAAGGGAAACTTAAAATGAAAAAAAATTGCCGCTTCAAAAAATATCGAAGACAATTAAAGTTAAAGGGTATTGGTTGCCACATTATCTAAAGCGAGGCCTACTTATATCTGAATTTACACGGGAACTGAAAAAATGTTTCGAAGTTCAGACGACGTAACATAGATTTTCTGATGTTTTAGTGCGGGAAGAAAAAATGATCCTTTTGACTATTTTGATAGCGGAAGCGGTGAAGGATGTGACTCATATTAGGGACGGGCATTTGCTTGTTCAAAATTAAATCGAACTGCAAACTTAACTACAAAGTTTCTACTCGTATTTTTTTGCAGGATTGGTTGCAATGCACAATTTATCATGATAAATCAGACTTGAACACAAAATGATAAAAAAAAAATATATTTTTCACATAAGAACTGGTACTATTTTATTACATAAATGAATAAGTTTATATGGTTGGTCTAGGTTTACAATGTTGAGCAAACCATGTTTTATCAATATCGACCTTGGTTTTTTGAGGTACTTAGTTAATGATTCTGGGAGACAAGCCACATCGCATCAAATATGTAATGCGATGGGAAATTCAATGTTATCAAGAACGTTTTTGCTTTCGGATACCACGTTTTTGTGCTGCTTGCTGTTAAACAAACTTGTATGCACACAAATATTAAATTATAAATCTGGACTTCATATCTTAGATTTTAAGTATCTAACTATTTTTTGTACTAATTATTACAATATTGTCCAAATTCTTATATCATTGTATCCTTGAAAAGTTACTCGAACAGAAGGTCCTTTTAATGATACGAAATAAAACATCTCTTTGAATTATCTGGCGAGGATCTTACATGTGTATACGTAAGCAAAACCAAATGTTCGTGCGTAAATTCAAATTCACATATATGCAAGCAGATCGATGATGAAAAGACCGACGATTGATATAATATGATAGCTAGCTGTCTAATTATGCCAAATCTAAACTAAACAAGATATACTGTTGCATAGAAAAAATAAGGTCGCAATTGATGCCGTTTTTTTGAAGGATTTCTCCAGAAGCATAGTTAAGGAAAATTCAGGTGGTGTTTTTGGCGATTTATTGCCTAGTCTTTGGGCAAATAAAAAATCGCAGCACCGATCCATTAATGCGAAAAGGAGTAATCGGGAGAGTGAAAGAAGTGGACGTGTCCACACTTATACAAATAAGCGGGGTCTGAAGAAGTACTGAAATCCTAAAATTGTTTTCGTAAATTCGAATTTTTGGCACGGCTTAATTTGCATTTCTGAATTGGATGTTATTATATTAAAGGATATTGTTTTTATGGTAAGTTTTAGTGTGGCAAAGAGAAATGTTGCAAAATATATGGAATAGCTAAGGTTGTTGTAGGTACGACTAATAGAAGATACCACATACTAACGATAATTTAAACATGTGGTAAATATTTAAACAAAAGTATTTACATTGTGAAGTTTGAGGTAATTGTGACGAACATAATATTCTCATAAATTTTTAATGCTCAGCTCTAGTTATTTATTTTTGGCGTCGTATAAATGATGTAAACAAAAGTTTCCAGATAGAAACAAGCCACGTGCAATGTGTGTGTGTTTTACATGTGTAAAACATGTTTCGTAATTTTAATTGCAGTTATAATATGCAAATGTAGGTATTTTGTGCTAAGGTTAATGCCATAGAACTAAAGCACGATATTTTGTTAGAGTTCTTGTTGCTGACCAGCAAGTACAACATTTTTCTTCAAATGATGTCAAAAACACGCTGAACACCCAATGTGAATTCTAGTGAACATAATGACAACTATCCGTAATGGATTCGTTTCAGCTAGTAACATATTTTGAACATTTGTTTCTGTGAAAAGACCCAAACAACATAATAGCTACAAAACGAACATACAGGCACAGTTTAATGAAATAACAGCATTGAGCACAATACCCAGATATTTCAATGATCTCCGCTCAAACCTAAATTATTTTAATTGAGGCACCCACAAGACTTTTTAAAAGGTTCAATTACAAATACACTGGGATACCTGATATAAATCAGCGGATTAATTGTGTAGCCAATTGCTGAAGATAAAAAATTAAAACGACAACAATTCATTTCAAACAATGTTTCTTTGCTTCTATAATACAGTTCTACGTGTAAATCGTTAATGGACGTGTCATGCGTATAAAAACATGGTAATAGATTAAGCAAGCTCAAGGTAATTACTATTCATGCTGCTGTTATATTTTTGAGAAATTTCTCATGCATGACACAGAATTTTTTTCACAAATATTATCTGATTTTAAGGTTTAAAGTAAGCTTCATTAAACTCTGAATCATAAGACATTTGGAAATAATATTGTAGCATAAGTTTTCCCCCAGTTAACCATTATGACTGTCATCTTCTGATTCAGGTTTCTTGAAATTGATCAACATGAATAATATTCGTAGTATCCATTCTGTCCTTTTCTATAGTCCTTTTAAGATTAATATTACAACAGATTCGCAGGGTTCCGTGGTAAATGATTTCCAGAAGGGATAAAGCACTAAACCCCATACAAATTCCAAGCAAGCCTCCAGCATTGGAGATAAGGTCAACCGTCGAGGTCATTTTTTTCATAACATGGGAAATACAGAATCCATATTGAAGTACACGTGTACAATTGAGAAATCCTTAGCTCGACGTCTTAAACCAATAGAGATCAGTTAATTAATTGACAATTTTGTATAAAAATGTATCTTGATTTTAATTCTGAGTCGTAATCGTAATTCTTATGTTTGTCAGAATTTTGCTCAATCAATTCCAACATTCGTTGTTCCGATATTCGTAAAGATGTCGTTTCAGAATTATATCTTATATCAGTACAAGCTGGTAAGCACATATTGCACGCAGAGAGCAATTCGCCTTCCAGGATTTTTTCTAAAATTATTTTCAATGTGACATAATGACTATAAGTAAGCTGGTTCAAATTCTGGAACACACATCATCAGTTATATTACCTCGAACTTTTCGTTTATGTTTCGTTTAAAGCCTCGTCATCTAAATCAAATTAAATGTTCAAAACAAATTATTATGTTGCCTTGTAGAATTGATATTAAGTTTGAAGTACTTACGTGGCATATAATAAAGTACGCATTTACACTCTCGCAACGTTGTTCTTGCAATACATTCTGCCATACAGTTTGATTCACTATATTTAGTGTAATGTTTCAACTTCATTTCACCTTCAAAGTAACACTGCCGCTTTTCATAGTTAAAGCTTTTAGTTGACGTATCGCACATCGTAATTTCTGGATTCATGCTAACAAACGATTCTGTACTTGTTCGAATAGCAATCCCATTATCTTTCATACGAGGGTAATCAATAGGTATGTTTAGTCCTACTACAAATCCATTAGAGTCCGTATTAGTGCAGTAATATTCCTCCATATGCGGGTCTAATAAAATCGATAATCCTGCGGATCTTCCAGGAACAAATTGTCTCAATGGATATTTACGATTAAGTCCGGGTTTGTCAAGGACTATATTATCGTAGATAATATTAGCCTCCTCCCAATCTTTTAGACGTTGAGGATCATCATTTAAGTCGTTTCTTTAAATTTGAAATTCATTGTAATAATTTGAGTAATTTCATAATTTTTGCTAGTATTTAATTACCTTATACGCCACAGCAAGCTCACAGGAATCGTGTTGAATGTACAACAAAAGCCATAATCAGTATCGTCACTCTCTCAAGGAGAGGATGGAGATACAAAGACAAGTCGAGGAAATGATCGCAGCTGGGATTGTGGAGCCCACTTCATCTGCATGGGCTTCACCCGTAGTCCTAGTTCCCAAGAAAACTGGCGACATCCGACTATGTGTAGATTTTCGCAAATTGAATACAGTAACAAAAAAGGATACCTACCCCCTATCAAGAATAGAGGATATCCTTGACGCTACCAGGCAAGCAAACGTTTTCACATGTTTGGATCTTCGTCAAGGCTACAACCAATTCAATGTAGCCCTCCAAGAAAGGGACAAGACTTCGTTCATCACACCGGATAGAATTTATCAGTATAAAAGTCTCGTATTTGGGCTCGCCTGTGCCCCAAGCTTTTTCCAACGTGCCATGAACGCTATATTTAACAATATGACGTTCAATGACGTCTTAGTTTATTTAGATGACTTAGTCGTTCCCGGAAAGGGCTTCGACGACCACCTAAAAAAACTCAGAGCCGTACTTGTACGTCTCGCTGAGAACTTCCTCTCCCTCCAACCCAAAAAATGTTTCTTTGGATATAACCAAATCGAATTACTTGGTCATCCGGTTAGTGGCGAAGGAGTGCGACCTAACCCTGCCAAGGTCGCCGCCGTAATGGACCTTCCCACCCCGCGATCAGCAAAGGAAACCAGAAGATTCGTTGGAATGTGCGGATACTATAGACGTTTTATTTCTAACTTCAGCAGCAAGGCACGCCCACTAATCGACCTTTGGAAAAAGAACGCAAAATTTAAATGGACTGAGATTCATCAACAAGCATTTGATCAACTTAAACTTGACCTATGCCATGCACCTTGCCTCGCTCACCACGATCCCGACCTTATGCAGGTCCTCCGTACTGATGCCTGCGGAAATTCCTTGGGAGTAGTTTTAGTACAAATCACCGAAGACGGTGTCGAACAACCCGTGGCTTACGCCTCCCGTACCCTAACTCCCGCTGAACTTAATTATTCTATCTCGGAGAAATAATGCCTTGCCATGGTATTCGGCACCAGACGTTTCCGTCTTTACTTATACGGGAAAAAGTTCTTAATCCGAACTGATCACCATACTCTGTGCCATCTGCTCACGGTTAAAGATTTAAACAGTCGCCTGGCCAAATTCGCCTTGAAATTACAACCATATGAATACGAAATACAATACCGGAGTGGTAAATCCCATTTTGACGCCGACTGCTTATCACGAGCACCTACTACTATGGGAACTGCGGAAGACGAAGAAGCAGACAACGAATTACCAATCAACTCCATCTTCTATATCGGAAACCGTCAAGTCGAGCTCAAGCAAATGCAAGAAGAAGACCCTTACATCCATGAAATCAAAACCCGTTTACAGAGACCTCCACCGACTAATAAAAAGGAAAAGAAATTCTTAAATAATTTCCACGTAAAAGACGGTATTCTTCTTCGACAAACACATGTTGAAAATCGACCCAGATTTGTTTTCCCATTTAATATGCGAGACTTGGTTCTTATTCAATACCACGATGAGCCTATCAGTGGCCATCTGGGATATATCAAAACCGCCGATAAAATAAGACGCCGCTTCTGGTGGCCGGGAATGGACCGCGACATCCTTAATTATGTACTCACTTGCCCAAAGTGCCTAGCACGGAAGCCTTGCACTCGACAACCCGCCGGATTACTCCAACCTATCAAAACATACCAAGTTTTCGAAAGGATAGGCATAGATTTGTTAGGCCCTTTCCCCGAAAGCGATTAAGAGGAAGACACTAATCTAACCTTCAAATATCTTATTGTAGCAACAGACTACGTGTCCAGATACGTATTTACCAAACCAATTCCCTCAAAGGAGGCTAGGCATGTCGCCAAATTCCTACTCCAGGACATCATTTGTAAAATAGGATGTCCGAGAATAATTTTATCGGATTCTGGATCCGAACTAGTTAATAATACTGTGCAGACACTTTTAACGTCCCTGGGGATCAGCAAAGAAACCGCCACCCCGTACCATCATCAAACGTCTGGGGCCACCGAAAGGAACAACCGTACATTCAGTGAAATGCTGAGTATGTATGTGTCTCCGAAGTACAACCATAAGGATTGGCCGAGGTTCATCCCCCAAATCACTTTAGCGTACAACACATCAGTTCAGGTCACCACCAAAATGACCCCCTATTTTCTTGTTTATGGTGCAAAACCACTTTTGCCCCTTGATACCCTTCTAACTCCACATTGTACGCGAAGTACAACTGAAAGAACTACAAGAGGCTCGAGAGGAAGCTGTCCGGCGTACCGAAGCTCAGCAGGAAAAATCCAAACTTCGCTATGACTCCGTTCATCGTGACCAGCAATACTCTGTTGGTGAAATAGTAAGGGTTTTTACCCCAAAACGAATACTTGGGTTAAGTGACAAGCTTTTGTCTAGAAACTTCGGTCCTTATAAAATCATTAATAAGTTTTCTCCACTTAAATATGAAGTTGAATTAATAGACAAAAATGGTCGCGCAAAGAAACGCGACATAATTCATGTTTCCAGAATAAGGAGATCTCCTATTCATGCTTTCTCTGATACAGACGATAATGAAACCAGCTCTAGAACATTAGACACAATCGAAGAAGAAATGGCAGAACATGCTCTACCTTCAACCATCTCAAATTCACAATCATTACTTCCAATCGACCCTCAATCACCAACTCCAGTCCCACCCTCAGCTCCAACCCTAGCCCCAACCCCAGCCCCTCTCACTGCCCCACCACTCATTCCCATACAAGTTCAAGCCTTCATTCCTCCTACTAACACTAACAATAAACGTCAAACCCGGCTTGCATCTGGTGCTTTAAAACCTTCAAATTACAAAGTTTAATGTCGTGTGTTATAGTCAGTTTTTATTTGTTTTATAGATGTTTACGCAACTCGACAAAGCTCGCGTCCATGTTCGTCTTAGCCATCGCCCACATGGGCTATCCTTTGCAGCCATTTCGTTGCCACTAAGTAGTGATATGACTATCTTCAGAAATAATCGAATGATTGGGACTACAGGTAACAGAGTTTTTATCCGTCGAAAATACCCAACTCTTGGAACGGTGGACAGAGCAACCCAAACAAACATCCTTGGCCTTAACAAGCCCTGGCCACGTTCAGAACGGTCCAGCATTATGGAAACAGTCAGTGCTGAGGCTCTCTTGGAACTTGAATGCAACGCTACGTGCGCCTTCGATAAAAACAAAATTCTGCAAATTCATCTTACAATCCCTGAAAAAGTCCAAGTTTTCAGGAAGAACAACAACAATTGTCTTTTAGACACTTACTACGTTGAAGAAAAGCAGTTGAGCCCACTACAAAGCACACGCGATAAGTGCTGTCAAACAACAATAAGTATAAGCGCCCCTGACAAACCAAAACGAAGCGTTAGCTTATTCTCTGTTGTAACAAAAATCGCTGATCGGAATTCTGAGGTCCACTTGACACTCCCACCCAAAATACTTCGTTACGAAGAACAGGGAGTACCATTTCGTTGTCTCCGTTGTTCCCAAATATTGAGAATCTTAAACAGCGCTGCCCCTCAGGATACAAAACTCAACTGCCCAGAGCATGGGCCTATGTTCGCTTGTGAATCCATCAAAACAAAGAGACTCTTAGTTCAGCACCCCACCAAGCGGCACCATTATGACAAAGAACGCCGAAACAATATCATAAAACCACCCACCGATAATGCACCAAACGAGGAATTTCACGAAGCCCTCAAAACAAACGGCAAATTACAAAAGAAGGTGAGAGCCTCTAAAAGGAAAACTTTTGAACCAACCAAAACAGGTGAAATAATGGATGTGGCAAACGAATCCTTACAAGCTTTCGCCCGTCGAATTCGAGATCAACAAACAGAAAGTCTTCGTAGAGAAAAAGCTCGCAAGAAAGAACAAGAATTATTAGCCAGACGAAGGTTGTTAGAGATTCGACGCAATCAAAGACGTCAAGAGCTAGACATGAGGCGTCAACTCCGTCAGCAAGAACAACTTGATTACGTCAGAGCAGCTCTGGCAGATCCAGAACTCATCATCATTTCAAGTACACTACTTGAATTTTATTGTGTTACTAACAATGTGATTAACACAATGCTTTCCTCGTGCAATTGTGACTAATATAACAACCCAACTATTCCTTCAAAACTGTTATCAATTGCCTAATTGTTCTTTTTATATTTTAGATGGCGTTCTCCAGGCCACCAGGCCCCTCCCCTGCTCAAAACATCTGGAACTCGACCATAGGCAATGGCCGAGTCATATCCATCCAGTTCATCATTGAACGTGACTTAACTACTACCTTTCCAACGTTTTGGACCGCTTTACTGCATTCTCATGCAACCAAGCCGATGGCTGGAGTCGTTTCACCCATCCATGTGGCCAAGACAAGCATCTTGAACTTTCCCCAAGCCGGTCTCGACACCTGCACTATCATTTTTCACGTCAACGATTATGACTTTGAGGGTCTTGTACTTCCACGAAATGTGCAAGCGACATTTTACTTACAGCGTCTCTTCTCCTGCCAGTACCCCGTGGATCTGAGGCAGTTTACGCATTATGAAATCATGGTCAAAGAATCTCTTACAACTCGGATGCATAACTTAGGGGCTTGCACGCCTTATGTCTGGGCCGAGATTTTACGCCACCCCAGAGCTGTACCCAACATCTTTCTCTCGTTGTGTCGTTCACTCCCCCGTGAAATCTTCAACTGGAATGCAGTCCAGTGCATGGACGGTCTTTACAGGGACTTGGTTACCCCAGCCAATCTCCCCCGACACATTGGTACGCCGACCGTTTCATATTACACAGCTCCGATTGCTGTAGTTGGTTCTCCTGACTTAAGGTATGACCTACGTTTTACAGATGCAGAATGGCGTCGGGTGAACCAAATGTCCCAAATTTCCCAAGTGGCTTGCCCAATCCCACGATTTCAAGCGTTCAACTACTTGAATGCTCAAGGGTCCAACAGACCTGCCGCTCAAGTCAGCGCTTCTGCAGCCAGACCAACCTTTTGTCCAACCTTTCTTCGTGGTCCACCAACCCTTCCAGGATGGGCCTTTCCTGCACGCCCTAGAGCCCCACCACCACCAATTATCCCTGGCAACATTGGAAATACAGCACATACTGCTCCACCTGCTTCACCGGCTCCACCTGATCCAAGACCAGCTAATCAGCCTCCCCCATCCGGGGTTGAACCACAACCCTCTATCTCTAATGCCAACAACGTTGAACCGTACGTTCCAGAACGAGTTCCTGGCCCCTCTCGCCCTCGTGACCAACTCTGATAGCTCAACTGACTCCAGTTCATCCGCTACTATTTTAAAGTTTGAACTCCTTTGGGGAAGTTCTGACGATAGTACTGAGACCACTGATGACACCGAAGAAGGCGAAATTCGTGAACGCTCTGAATCTGAACGCCGCCGTCGTTCTCGCCGCCATCAACGCGCTCACCCTGCAAATCGTGATCGTTTACGACGAGGCCCTGGTTTTAATCCCTACCGCTTAGCAGAAATGTACGCCCGTGGTATCCGTCCAGGTGGAAATAATGCTCCCCGTCCCGCTGGCTTGCAACCACGCTTCAACCGACCTGCTCATCCCTTCAACGAAAATGAAAGGCTTTGCTTCAACTGTTGGATGCGTGGCCATAATAAAAACTACCGCCCCCGACCCCGTCGTTCTAACCACTAATGGCACTTTTAAACATTTCAGCCTGCACTTATTTGCCAGTAAGATTTTTAACTTACTATTATAATATTCTTTTGTTGTTTCTTTTCAGTAAATCATGTTCAGCCCAGGCATGCTGTTACTAATCCACTTCTTTGGCGTCACATCTTTTTCACCTCCTGTCCGAGTAACGACTGGAGCCTTTATCAGCAAGATAGATGACGTCCTTCTTTACGACGCCGTAATTCCGAAGTTCTACATTCATCAACTCCCTAAAGCAGACTTAGTCCATGCATGCTCAGCAAGACGAGCGGCAAAAGCACACTTACACCACACCTCATCAACCCTCGACCGACTTTTAAAATCGTTCTCCGAGTCCGCCGTAGGAATAACTACCCCCCTTCCCAACGATAGCTCAGAGGAAGGTTTCGATTACCCCCAATCAAATGGTCGCTATTGACGTTCTGAGTTTGGCTTTATCGGCGATATTATGAGCTACTGTTGTGATGTAGCAACCAAAGAGGACATAGCAGATATTTATACTGATGAAGTAGGAATTGATAACTTTATGAAAGCTGCCAAAGATTCCATAATCGAGAATCATAGATCATTGATCATGATATCAAATAAAACGACCGAGATTTATGGAAGGGTTAACAAGACCCTACAGCGATTCAAAAGTCGAATTAGCAAACTCACAGAGTTCTCAATGACAAACTTACCCAAGAAATACAAGAGAAACATTTTTTTGACTTACTCATTTCGACATCTGCAATCCAACTTGATTTTTGGACCTCTGAAATACTTCGACTACTCTCCATTGTGAATCACTGCAAACAATCATCAGTTATCCCCACTTACCCTTACCCCAGCCGAACTGCAAAATGATCTGAACAAACTAAAACCTCTGCTCCTAGCAAATAACTACACACATGCATCCCCTTCATCCCAAATTGGCAAATACTATCGACTTAAGCTGACCACATGCGTCATGTCCCAAGAACGCCTAACAGTTCGTTTAAACGTTCCCATTTCCCAAGGTAATAGAAGGAAACTTTGGTCCATCAAACGCGTACCCTTCAGATGGAACAACCAGACTTGCCAAGTCCGTCTGGACCCTACCCTGATTGCAGTAGGCAAACTGACCTCCGTCATCTCAGGAACTAAGCTTAGCCATTGTATCCCATCTTCCAGCTTATGTCGTGTCCCCACTCACCATTCAGACTTGCTCCATGGGTCCAATTGCCCACTTCAACTTCTTAAACAGTCCACCGTGGAAGTTCTTAATAATGACTGCCTATTGGAATGTTCCCTCCTTCTAGGTATGGTTGTATCCCATGTTGCCCATCATCACTACGTCATCTCAGGGTTACCTGAAGGCTCCAGACTACAATGCCCTAACAGTACCGAAACCTTGCCTTTTCCGTCAATTGGTATCTTAGACATCACTTTGAACTCTTTTTGTTCCATACTGATACTTTCGCCATTTCTCCACCCTTTCCATGTGCGATAACATCGGAAGCCCCAACTGAAATCTTAACAATAATAACGGCGGCCTGGACTCCCCCTATTTCTCAGCAAATCTCGGTACTCACCCAGCATACGATGAATACCTATCAAAACCTGTCTGATGCTCTAAACAATGACTGGAAAATCGACCTCCCCACGGTTGAAATCACTGTCCCAGAAAATATACTTAACGTCCATCGAAAACTTCCTAAACTTATTCATCACAGTTCTTTTCTTCTCCCAAGTTTCTCCTTTGTTTGGAACTTGTTGCTTTCCATAGCCGTACTTTGGCTTCTCTATCAGCAGCCCAAAACTATGCCGCTGTGGACTTCCCTTACCCAATTTTTTCACCGCGCTGAAGCTCAGTCCCCCATCGACTCCGCCCTAACAACCCTGGAGAATTCCCTTATAATTGTCCTTATCATCAACCTCATCTTTATTCTCATCATCGCCGGCTTCGCAATCTACTTCCTGTGCCGTACTATCCAGCCACCAGCTTTTCACATCCCCTCCGATCCTGAAGCTACATCAACCACTAAACCTTCCCCGCCAGTTGCAGATCCCAACGCAGATGTCACAGTTACCAGGAAACAAAAGAAACGTCATCGTTAACAATATTTAGCCGTGTGCTTTTTTTGTGTGTCTACGCATGTACTTACGTGTTCCCCACTTCCTCTTCATGTTACTATTTTTTTTGTTTGCTGTTTTAAGGTGACGAAGACGAGCCTTAATTTGCCGCCATGATTTCATCTTCTTCTCCTCAACTAAGTGAGGCCATTTTCTGCAGCCATGTTCCAGTCCAGCGTCATCACCCCCACCCAGACTCCGTCGAGGAAATCGTTTATACAAAAATTCCCTGCTTAAATGCAGTCATGGAAGCAAGCCGTAGCAACACAAACATATGATTGCATGT
>JAQFXM010007322.1:0-12007 GCA_034693345.1 Entomobrya multifasciata | reverse complement strand
AAGAATGGTATACAAATAATACAAGTTTTGATGTCCCGATGAAACACCATTTTCTCCGCTTCAATCTTCAATTTTTTGAGAAGGAATCCCAGTAGAATTTCAACACGTACTAAGACGTTTGCACTGTTGATAAATAATCCCACTCTGATAGTGCTTCCATTCTCAATCATTTTCCCCACTTCCCATTTATCCCGTAATTGGTCGCTTGCAGCTTGTTCATTCACCTCGTCCCCGTAAACCATTTTCCCTTTGTGAGTTTGGCCCACTAAATTCAGTGTCCATTTCTCATTCTTTTTATTCGTCAATATAGTTGGATTTCCATTCAGAGCGAAAGCCATTCCAATTTTTTGCTCTGTAATTTGAAATACTAATGGAGATTTAATAGTTTCCAGGTCGTGGTCATCATCCTTGCCAGAAATCTCTTTATGACTTTGTTTCCCATCACTACCGCCACCTCCATCGCATTGAGTGTTCCTTTCCCCCTTAAATTTCTCATTTTCTAACTTCCTTTCTTGTTTCGCTTCTCTAAAAATATTGTAAATCTTTTCGAGCTCTGAATGCATTTGACTTCGCCATAGTTTTTTAACATCTACCTTTCCCCCTAATTTATTCCTCACATCCATTTCAAAAAGCTTGTTAGTTTTTCGAACAACTTCAACGTGTTCCTTTCTAATGTTTTCAAATTTAAAATCTGATGAATTGATGATTCCTTTAAATTGCTCTCTATAGCTGGCTTGATGTTCCTGTACAATGGTTTTTAGTGTTGCTTTGCGCTTATCCACATCTGAATCCTTATCAGCTTTGTCCTCTGCATTTGAATGGGAATGTGACCTTGTTCTGTTTGTTGGTTGGGACTGCGATCGCTTTGGGGATTCTGCTTGCTTTTCCTCGCGTTTCTCATTTTTAGCAGATTTGGTAGGTGTTTGGGGTCTGGATCTGGATTTGGCTTGTCGCTCATTTTCTTTTAATTTTTCCATTTCCTTGGTTTTCTGGTCATGCATTTCAATCTCGGCTTTGTTTTCCTTTGACTGTTTTTCAGCAAGGCTCATCAGTTTTTTAGCCAAATCGTCCAGCTCATTTTTCAAAATCTCGTTGTCTTTTAAAGACTGACCTTTGTACTCGGTGGACTTGGCGAATGCTGCCATGCAACGCATGAATAAAGCTTGGCTTATTTTCTGAAACAGTTTTGGTGGAAATGGTCCCTTTTCTTTTCGAAATCGTTCGAGTTCAGCAGTGTACATGTTTATGACTTCCGATTTTGATTGTTTGACGATTTTCTGTTGGTGTTTTAGGATGGTCTCATTATGCCCCTTGATGACATTATGGAGCCGACGACATGCTTGATTGACAAATGTTTTTGTATTTTGAGGTGAGTTATAAATTCGTGAATAAACATTTTCTAGCAAGTTTTCATGTGCTACATCCAAGTTAGCGTTCGAAAGGTAACCTTTCATGGCAAAAATCTTTGACATTTCGTTAACGTACTCTTGTGCAGCTTGAAAAATCACATGAACATTTTTGGCAGCTGTATCTAGCATATCAGGATCATGGTCCTTTCCCAAATCACTAAGAACTTTTCGTTTCAGGTTCTTAAACTCCTGTTCTGAAGCAGCATCCAAAGTTTTGATACTTTTTACCCAGTCATGCAACTGCATTTGGAAAGCTTGCTGGAGTTTTGAAAGATTTTCCTGCGCTATTTTATTTGATAATTTATCATCCTTCCAATTGTCCTTGAAATGCTCGCGCTTGACCTCTTCTACAGGAACAATTTCCTTAGCAAGAGGAATGTTAGTGGTTGATTCTGGAACTGGATCATCCTCAAAGTTCTCATCAGTTTCCATTTTCTCATGAAAGCTTACTAAATTTGTTGGAAGTTGGTCATAATTAAGTTGTGAATTTGCTGCCGATACGCAAGAACGTAACAAGGATTCCACATTGCCAACATTTAAAATCTGATTCTCCTGCATTTTTTTCAGTCGAATTTCCCTGATGAAAATTTGTGTTGAATCCGCCAACTCTTCTGAAATCTCTGAAATATTGAACTGTGTTTCCATTCGATCCATTAAAGGAATTATTCTACATCTTGGAAGGTCCTTTCCATGAAGGTATCCCTTGTACGGCTCCTTGTTGGAAGCCACGTGTATAAAGCTGTCAGCTAAAATATTTGCATGATGCTTGGAATAGTCTATTACCCGGAGATGCTTCAAGTAGTCGTACAGCCCAGTCTAAATTGAATTAAATATAACTATTATCATATTTGAATTTTATTATGTCAACTGTGCTAAATTATATACATAAATTACATAGAGATATTATACCTCAACCGCTGATACATTTCCAAGTGTCACTTCACAAATTCGTGAGCAAATTGAAAGTAGCACGGCTTTCGTTCCAAATTCGCTAATTGTATCCACATTCATTTCCTGATTCGATATCCAGTTGACTAGACAAACGTACACCAGTTCTCCACTTTTTTGAGGGAAAGTTTCGATTGGAGGTCCCCATAACCAAATTGTTTGCTTGCTGTCATTTGATGATACATGCGGGACGCCCAACTGAACACTTGATTTGGAAGAGTGTGATGATGAGCCAACAGAAAGTTTGTCCTTTACTGTTTCAACAATGTGTGTCGATATAAAGGGATGACTGCCTTGCTTTGACTGGTACCACTTTTCAGTGACACCAACAAAAACTATTGGTGCCGGTTTTAAACTGCTTAAAACAAGTTTCAATTTGTCATAGAAACAGCTCACTATAACGCTTTTGTCTTCAGACTCCTCAATTTCAAAAAGGGCCAAAGGATACTTTATTGACCCCATTGTTGATTCACTGGAAAAAACTGGAGTGTACACTTAACGTGAGATAACTTAGCTTGCAAATTAACAAGTTCTGTAACGTAAAAATTCGTTTTTGTATTGAGTGCAAATCACGTTTGAAATTCATGCATACTCAACATACAATATATAAACTTGTATTGTAATCTCGTCCATATAACAGTTTTTTTCGCGAGACCATAAATCGTTTGTTTGCTTTCTGATACTTGACATTTGCCCAAGCTTAACACAAGCACATAAAGTACCAGACCATGGTTTTGATGATTCATCTTGCCATTTATGCAGAAAATGAAATGAGATCATGCAATCGGTAGGCCGTCACATTTTCAAATTAAAAATTGGCAACTAAAATATTGTCAACTATTTGACATTGTTGACCTTTACGTTCTGAAAAAAACCACATTGTCAAATGTAAGGTCGACATTGTCAACTTTCAAAAATGTAGCCACTTATACACTTCTTTTCATATTTAAAAGGTTGCATTGCATTATTATGGATTTATTTAAATTTTACATTCAGAATGCTGTGATTTTGGAAGGTTTACTTTACGAGAGTTTGCTGGTATTTGAGTATCGTTCGGACTAGACAAGTGCAATATAGCTACTGGTTTTGTTGTCTGTGCTCGCGACACTTTAATTTTTTAATTACTAAATCTTAATGAAGACAAGAAAAAGATCGAAGCGGCTAGAGCACATGCGACGAGCTAAGAGAAAGAACTATAGAGTAAGACTGCAGAGACACTACAAATCTGTATAAAGGAAGAAAACAGTGACCACAGGAAAAAATACATAAGTTCGTTGTTGGAAGGAACGGCTATTTTGTATTCCACGATAATCCCATCTTTGAATATGACTCTCCAGAATCCAAGGAAAGAAATTTTTCGTTTCGATTTTTAAAGGCATCTAATTTTGTGTTTGAAGCGTTCATGCAAGTTAAAGACATCAAAATAACCACATAGAAACAGTCGTTCCCTTTCAACAATGAAAAAAAAATTGATCAAATTTTCAGCAGTTCTAAGCTCTTCTCTTTATTTCTCTAAGGTAAGAACCAATTAGCCGAAAGCAGCACAGATTTTTTAAATTTAAATAGAACTTTACATTTCAAATTAAATGAGATTAAGTAAAAGTTCAGACTTCTATTTGAGGTGGATGGCGTGGTGTTATAATTAAATAAATGAAAAATTCTTTTCCAAATATTTTCGAAATCCCCTTTGTGTTAATGTCTGTAAATTTGTATGATAACGGGCAGTGAACTTCTTTTTAAAATCTGTGAACACCTTTCGGTTTAATTTTTAAAAGTTGACATTGTTGACCTTAAATTTGACAATCTCGACCTACGTTATTTGACAATGTCGACCTGAAAGTTGACAATGTGGTAGTAGGCGATATGACGTAGAATCATTACCGTATAATTTAATTTAATAATTTAATTTATAATTACTTTACGGCAATGCTACAACGATATTAGATCCAAAATCCTTGAGAAGCCTAGTTTTGTAAACCAGGAAAAACGTTTTCTGCAAAATGAATCTAATCATTTTGGGAGTTCGGTCCCTGTTCATGTTATGGAAGCCTCCAATCCTAAAGAAAATCATGGGACAACTTCTAAAAGTCCGTTGTGACCAGTCACATTTTCTCCAAAGCTTGGTCCGATTAAGAATTTTTGAAGAATATAAGATAGTTCTACTTCCTAAATCCAGTATAAGGCAGCACATGCATACAGCTAAGAGTAACATAATACCAAGTCCTAAATTTCCAAAAGATGATATTTTGTTAAAGGATAAAATAAATGAAAAGGACAGTGATATTGTTGCACAAGCTCCAACAAATTCTACACTAGGCCACATGTAATCTTGAAAACATTCGTTGCACAAATTTACAATACACTGGGCCTGCCTGTAGTTTAGTGCCGTCCGTTTTCGCTGCTCCAAACTAATAGACTGTATAAGACATTTGATATGTCTCCTGAAATATATATAAAAATTATTACACATAAAAATTCTATGCAAAAAATATTTTAGTGCTGACATAATTACCAAAATTGTTCCAAATTTGTATAAATTTCCTTTGCAATGACAAGACAAACACATACACCCGTACAGTCCATACTGGTTGTTGGAGCCAAAACGAAAGTTTGAAAAATAAACAGGTAAATACGAAACGTTGCATCTGAGCAGTGTGTTGATGACACTAATAAACTGCTATGTAGGCATGGATAAGAAAGTGAACATATTGGAATAAAACCCATGTAAAACGCACAAAGAAAAATTTCACTGGTAACTATAAAACAACTAAATTTAAAGTCATTCTTTGTTTGGGTTTTCTGTTTGACTAATGGCTCCAAAAATTTGATCGGATTTTGACAAATATATTGTAGTAGCTGAATAATTTCAGCAGATTTAATATTAAACAGGAACACCCATAAAAGAGCCGTGAATTTCGATAGAAACAGAAATACATGGTATTGTACCGACAAAAGGTTTTTATTTTTGTAACTCAAATTACGATATAGCTCAATCGAGGTTGTTGTAAAAGATAATAGTAAAGTAAAAAGCCAAAAATGTTTCCGTCTTTGCGAAACTGGGGCTTTAAAAGCAGTGAATTTATTTTTTTCAACCCGAATCTGAATAGGATGTAACGAAAATGTTTTACTGTTTAAATTTAAACATGTTTGAATAACCCTGAAAATAATTTGGGATGGCATGTTTCAACGAGACTTTGAAGTAAATTGAAATATGATTTTGAGCAGCTTGTGACTGCTTGCTTTGAAATTTTAAAAACAATCTGCCAGTCTAACTATTTTAAACCTTTTGCCCGACCAAACGCTAGAATGAATTGCAGAGTTACTCCCCACACGTTTCTTATTTGCGAAGAATTCCTTTTATTAGTTCTAAGCGAAACCCTGATAAGCGATAGCTAAACCTTTTTTTAAATTTCATTAAACTCACATATATTGGGTACTAAATGAGAATAATTAAGTCAAATAAGGACGATTATGGTGATCATGACTAAAGAATCAGTTTTAGATGACTTTCTGGACAAACATATAAATATTAAATGAGATTTTTAGTATAAATCATTAGATAAGTTAGAAAAATATTGATTGCTTAACTTATCAATAATGAATTTACAATTATATTGTAAAGTACATACAAGCTAATGCGAAATATTTTTACAAAAAATTCAATTTTTTTAATGTTGTATTATTCGTCTTTAAAGGCATACAATCGATTAAGTTAACGTGCAATCACATTAGAGATATTGATTTCCAACTTTGCCACACAGTCTTAAACACAATAATTTATGGTAAAAGTTCTATATTACCTTACTAGAACCAGATCCACTGCATAATACTAGCCAAGAATATCCAATAATCTTATAAATATGTCGATTTTATGTCGTTTAATTTTCTACATGGTTTTATAACAACGTTTGAGATAAAATATGCAACAATTTAGCCGGCATTGCTTCTATATAGGCTCTGCTTCCTAAAATTCTTACTAAACCCCTGAATAATGAGTTGTTGCGAAGACTATTTTATATCTTACAAAAATTTACAGCTTAATTTTATGGTTCCGACTAAATCACATTAATAATGATTCGATATGAATATCTTATTAAAAAGTCGGGTATGGAAACCGTGTTGGGTTCATTTCGGCAATTTTTAAACTCTTTATGGCTAAAACTTAAGTATACATATTTACCGTAAACAGCAATGCCTAAATTTATATCAGGCCACTTGACTATTAATAAAGTACGACACATTCCCGATTGCAATCAAAACCGAGATTTACCCAACTTCGAATTATTCAAGATTGTCCATTAACAAGGCCACCAAAACTATTTTCCATTGCGGTAAAACATTGGGTGTGCGATCCCATTTGATTTAACTATGGCATTGTCAGAGCCAGGATTAATTAATAATTTAAATATAAATTGTGCTGATTTTGAAACTATTTATTTATCATAATTTATATCTCATACCCATATTAACTTCTAATTATTTGTTCTTCAACTCTTTTTATCTAAACGATTTTTGATTTCTACATCATGCATAAGACAGATTTCCACAATCATATTTTTACTCAAATGAAGTTTGATTCATGGCTAGAGAATAATATTTTAATTACTCTTCAATAAAGCTCAATTTATTTTATCTTTTAGCTTAATATCATGCAAAATAATGTTTGGTCATCATTTTAATGTATACTTAAATGCCTATTAAGGTGCGTCTAACCACTTCTCGTACATTCTTAAAATATAATTTTCTCTTAACCAAGAGCTGCATGCTTCCATATCTCGGTATATTTGAAAATTACATAAAATTTACTATTATAAATGTGTGGTTTAGATTTGTTAGGACACAGTGTATATCTTTTTACGACGACTTAAAAAATGATTGAGTGCTGACGTTTTTCCCGCTTTTAAAAACTGTCATTTTCTTTCTTTCCATCGTTTGACCAAACTAGACGAGAATTATGACGTCTTTTTAACTTAACAGGCTTTCTGGAATCTTAGCTTTCAAAAATGCCCAAACTCATGCGTTTTTGAGAACTAATTCGCATTTTTTTATCATTTCAAAAATTTCACATTTTTTTCCTTTTATGTAAGAAAGGGTTTTTTGAAAGTCATAATTTTTATCGTAGATTTATCGATTCTCACTCTCCTAAAAGTAATTGGGCAATACAGCCATGGTACTTATCTTCAAGTACGGAATTTTTGCAACAGTTTTAAACCAAACTTTTGTTTTATATCCAACAAATACGGCAACTACATGCCAGTAAGTGGTAAGGTTGCCCAAAAAGTAGTGTTTTTACCCAAGAGCAGCCGTGCAGCTATGGGCCATCAATCATTTTTCTAATGATTGATTATTCTTATACTACTAAATACGCTGATCATTTCACACTATACATTTTAGCAGAAACGTTACCAGTGTAATTTAGAGAAACAAAATTAAATTTTTGTGATTGCATTTTTTTGGATCAGGAAAAAGAAATCTTTGTGTGTTTCATTGCCATCAATTATCTCAAAGTTGTGGAGAACAGTAATTCTCATTTAATATGATTTTAGTACTATCGATTGCGTAGTTTTTGCTGGTACAAAAGCTTTTTGAAATAACGTTTTCTGTTTTGGAAAAATTGCATTTCAAAAATGTACGAGAAGTGGTTAGACGCACCTTACCTTTCTCTATACATGATATAGTAATTTTATAGTTGAGTCATGTCCATGTCAAATAGCAGTAGTATTATTTACATCTTTACAGTTGGTTCAGATTATTTGGTTTTATTACTTTTGTTGCAAAAACGTGTTGCGGGGAATTATGAGATAATTTAGTTGTTCTTCATTTCATCTTGGTTACTTTTATCTAATACGTTTTGCTGAATGAATAAAATTACACTTAAATAGACTACATGTAGCGAATAAGTGATTTAGGGAATAAGAGAACATGCAAAATTTTACGACGTAATCAATGTAGAGACAGTTACCAATGGTTTGAATTGCTCACAAAAGCCAACGAGGTTTACTATCCCGTTTTCACACATGCTGGGGTGGCATCGTGGTGGTAAACTTGTTAACCTGGCTAACCTAAAAGAAACTTCAAAGTGCCCTGTCTTGTGTAGCACCACGAGCTTGTATTTTTTTACTGTGAAGTAGTAGCTCTATTGGATAAAATAAGACAAGTTTTGCATTTTGTTTGACAAGTGCACTGCTGACTTGCTCGACAAACAAACTGCCATAATATAATTTACTTCATCATCAGCTCCGTTTCAGAGGAAAGCGACTGCATAAAAATCGTGCAAAACGGTGAAAGATTTTTGACAAGTCTTTTATGATAAAAGACAATTACATGGTCAGTGGCTTACAGTATCAAGAAAAATGTAATAATTATTAAAACGACGGAAAACATGACATGACTTACTATATTATGGGAGTTACACCATGGGGCATACACGGAACACAAGAAAATCTCCAGTGCTGGGCTGCATCCAAGCTGCAATTTAATTTAAAAAATAAAATCAATTAATTTCAATTTGCATGCTTTCATTTTTCGGTAAATTATCAAGATACATTTTCTGTAATGATTACTTAGCACTATAGCTCGTAGTTTATCAAAAATATACTCTTTTTATTTTACGAAATACTTTGTTTTTGTTTACAAATCACAAGACATTGTTTTAAGGAATACAACAAGTAAATTACAACAGGTGAAGATAATTACTTTTGACTTGTTTTGAATCGTTTTTGCTTTAATACAAAATATCTGATAACAATAATTTCTTTTGTCGTCTTTGGTGGCTTAATTTGTTTGAATCATGCAATGTAGCAAACAAGTTCATGGAGAGAACAATTCATTCTACTCTTTTCAAGCTTATATTTTTTGTGCTAAAAGTTTTCGTAATTCAAGTTTACAATGCATGCCGAAAAAATCCAGTTTAGGACAAAATTCATTGTGAAAATCTATCTTGATTGTTATCAGAAACACATCATATCATTCATTTCATTTCCTATCATTCGACTTTTCCCTGTCAAGATGACATTTTCCTGTTTATATTGATCTTCTTACCTTAACTAAAGCGTAGTACGCGTGAACATCATATCCAGCCTCCTCCTGGGTGCTGTGTCCAAGAAGATTGGGGAGCATTGTCTCGTTATATGGCATTTCCTTACATAAAGGTATGTTAATTGGCTCACATCGTCCATTGGGTTTTGAACTTGCTGCGTGAGGATGATCATGGTGAGGAAAGTCAATGTCTGATGACGCTCGACCTGTCATTGGTGATGAGATAGCTGATGCGGACGTGACTCCCCCGTATGACACGTGGACAATGACCATCACCACCCAGAAGAGCCATATCCAAATAAGGCACGATTTTCTTCTCATTGCTGTCATTGTGTTTGACGTTGTCATATTGCACAGGGAAAAAGATTATAGCAGAGGAACCACTCACAAATCACTAAATCATTAAGATACGGGATGAAATGTGTTGGCTTATTTTATTTGGGCAGTAACATGACACTGTAATAACATATTATTACAGTAAATATGGAAGACTTTTTTAGAAGTTAGTATTTTTCGGGCTCGGCTTCCTTATTAACTCTTTTTTTTGGCACAGCAGGAATTAGACACTTGGCAATTTACATAGTGGTCATAAATGAATTCGCCGTGTTAAAATATTCTTTTCATTCGGAAATTTAATGTAAAAAGTTTTCTTTATATTTTCACCATATATCTTGTAGCCAGCAGGCACCCTTTTGTGCGATTCACACCCACACAATTAGCAAAAGTAATACCGACGTGCACGAAGGTATCAACTTGACGAACATTTGTCCCACCTTTTAATCGTCTTACATTTCTTAAAGATTGTCATTTATCATAACTGCTTAGAATTTTGTACTTTATGGTTGTGATGTGATGTAGATTTAGGTTTAAAGCTGTTTATATTTAAGTAAATAAAGGGATGAGTGGACTTGACAAAACCAACTAAACTTTGCAGTGGTGTTTGATTTTCAGCTGCTTTCTTTTAAATGTGAGATCAGTAAATATAAAATCCGTTTATCTGACGATTGTATGAAAAATTGTTGATTTTTTACTGCAAAATTTTTTCAGTCTCATTTTTACAAGAGGCACTCGTGGCGGTACGTCACACCAAACACACATTGTATAAAAACGGTTCTTTATAGTTTACACATTGCAGTTATGATAAGTGCTTGAAATAGCTGCAATTGATTCGTTTTGCTTGTTGTACTAATATGTTAGAACAAGTAGCTCTTCTTCTTAAACGTACGCGAACAACAAATAAAAACTAAATATATAACTGTTTCGGTTTTTTTAGTCGTGAAGCTGCTTTCAAAATCTTGTTACAGTTGTTATTTTCAAGCTGCGTGAAAGATAATTATGCTGCTTAGTTCCGTGAAAACATCTCAGCAATAGCGAATGGTGGTAGAACAAGTAGGTTTTACCTGAAAACAATTAATAAAAAATATGTCATTAAAACAAACAATTGGCAATTAAACGTTCTTAATAGGTTGGTTGGTGCTATAAAAAAGCATGGAGTGCAAATTGTATCCGCTTGAGATGTTGTAATTATGTGAGAGATACTTTTTTCTAAAATTGAGGAAGTAGAAATGTTATACAATTTCAGTTTTTCTTGCACATTTTGTCGGCAGCGGCACCTTTGTCTTCTGCATTTTGTTCAGTGTTCAAAACACTTGTACTTGACAAAAATTACTTTTATTAAAATACATCATTCAACATTTTCGCTTATTTTCAGTGTTCAGAATAATTTTCAGAGCTTTCTTCATCAATTCGTAAGATATATCTTTTGAAATCTGATTTTGTCGAGAAAGAAGACTATAATTCTGCTCCATAAAATGTTACACATGTAACCGAAAAATCTTCTCATGTTTCAAACAGGAGAAAAAAAAGTCAAGATGAAGATATTCTGACAACACCTCTGCTTTAGTTGATTGTTCACCTGAACGAACAATTCATTCAACCTCCTTTCGACCTCTGTTTCAAATTTCTTCACGTCTTATCTGCATGCAAATGAGTCTTTATTTTACAACACACTCTAATCATCATCACATCACCATCTACAATTGCTTACAAATTGCCCACATTATCATAATCATCAACATCACATCAAAATCAATTTTTGATTGAGTGCACATCCCTAATGCACACTTCTTTCAATTTCTTTTTAATCAAATCTTAAGATGATTCGGCCATTCGCCTGTAGTTTTTGCTGCGTTCATTGCATTCACAAATTTAATGATAAATACGTATAAAAAGCCTGTTCTCTGCTCAAACTGATCTGATTTACTTTAAAATGTAGATATCTACACTACGCAATCATAAAATATGAAACGTATGAATACAAAGAAAAATCTGATTTTTTACAGTCTAAATGAAGTAATGTGACCATATAGCGTATAGTGATCATTTCGTCATTCCATCCGACCAATGAAGTCATTGGCATTGTTTAATTAATATGTATGAAACAGTCATCAACAATATTAATGTACCTTTATAAAATTTATCGTAAATGAAAGCCTTGAATGGAGATTGATCTGGAAAGGGGCATTCATGGAAATTTTACACATTATTGCCTTTTCTTAATTTGTTGTTGATATGATGAAAGCTATTAGACCATGCGTTGGTAATGAAGAGAA